>JAOVYW010000040.1:188941-200355 GCA_025775045.1 Hiodon tergisus
TAACGTTAACCTCACCGCTGGTGTTTCTGTTTGTACAACTTCCTGTCAATAACGTTAACCTCACCGCTGGTGTTTCTTGTTAGTAAATGTTGAAGTGTGAACATGAAGTGTTCTCACACCCTTAAAGTGTGTACAGGTATAACAACAGTCTAATTCAGGATATGGATCCACACTGGGCATGGAAAAACTGGACAAAATTATGGAAGTCCCACTTTAGACTGATGCAGAGAAATTAGTAGCCCAATGCTATTTATGTTAAAATAATTTTTAAAATTCTATATTTGTGAGAACTGTCACTAAAACATATTATCTTCTTTTCTCAGAATTAGAGTGTCTGTGGACGGCTACAGGGGGGTTAAGAGTCAATGTGTTCTGTTTAAAACTTGAGCTGGAGGCCACCTATCATTGAATTTGAGTCAGAGCGGTTTGAATTTGAGTCAGAGCGGTTTGAATTTGAGTCAGAGCGGTTTGAATTTGAGTCAGGGCAGTTTGAATTGAGTCAGAGCAGCTTGAATTTGCATAAAACGAGCCGGAGCAAGACCGAGTAAAGAAACACTTTTTTCAATCTTTACAAAGGTGTAAAGATCGGCCAGGTGAAGGCCAGCTGAAGAATGGGGCGGAGGACTCCGTTCTGAAAGCTCAAACGAGTGCTCCCGTGAAACAACACATCCGGCCCGCACTCCCTGAGTGTGAGGGAGACCCCTGGAACTGGGCATTGGAGTGGAGGAGTACTTAACCCCAATATCGCTTCGGTATAAACCTCAAGTAAGGTATTGAGTAAAACGTGTGAGCTGTCCCTGTTGCCCTGGATACAGGCATCTGCCAAGCAAATGACACAGAGCAATTACAGAGAAATACAAGAACTGGGCGGGGAGAGAGGGAAAGGGGCAGAGCCAGGGTCAATTTAAAGTTAATGCAAAAGAGCCTGGGAACGCTTAACAGATCAGGACAGATCCCCCAAGCGATTATGAACTGTTGTGTTCTCTTAGCCACTGCATTGCCGGTACTCTGCTTGGATCGTAGAGTACATTAACAGAGGAAGGGAGACATTCTGGAACAGCGAAAGGGGAGGCACGGATATGCGGTGATGTTGGGCTTTTATGTAAAGAATTGAGCGGACTAACACATTACCGCTGGCCCCGAATCAGTATTTAGAAGGATACACTTGGATCTGTCACTTGACATTTAATGAATCTTGAAGTGGATGCACGGGGAGTGAAAATTTGTATGAAAAGCTTACTACTCACGAAAAACAAATAAATGGCTTTACAGCAGATTTTCTTTTTATTTCGCAATGTTCATTGAACTCATTACACAGACCGGAGGCACAGGAACATGGCTTCATTATGGCCCAGACCAGAGCTGTGGCTTGTCTCAGGGGACAGCACCAGGTGCAACATCAACCACCGTGAACTAGTACTCCTGCCGCATCTCCCCGTACCACTATTTAAGATAGGCTTTGTAAATCTTCCTGACTTTAGCCACCTCGCGTTCGTCTGGCTGCGCACTCTGATACCAGGGGTACCAGGGTTCACCAGCGGTTACGGTTGGATGAGGGGGAGTGCATCCCACTGCATCATGGGAGTTGGTGTAGTCCTCCCCGGAGTGGTCCACATAGGGCACCTGAAAGGGCAGCAGCCCTGAAAGAGAAAAGGCAATATCGTGCACACAGATTTATAGATGTTTAACAGGGCTGAGCAACATAGTAATGCACCGATGACAAGAACGGGAGAGAAACTAAGTCCGTACCATGATCTCTGGCGGTGTCGATCGCTTTGGTCAACTGCTTCTGCTGCTTCATACACACACCTAACCCAGAAACCACCAGTGTCATCAGTATCGATGAGAAACTGTCTAAGGCATGGAGATGAGTGCGATTTTTGTATTGTCACCAAAGTGGGTTTTTTTTGAGCACCGTGTTAATGTGGGGTCGACACAAACGGGGGCTCCAGGGTGAGGGGTTACCTGTACGAGTCGGGTCGTGTACGATTCCAGTGTAAGGACTGATAAACTGCTGCAACAGCTTTACGTTCTGCAGAGAAACAGAGCAGGGTCAGTTCCCAAGTCAACCCCTGGCCCATCTTGAACAAGCATGTCACAAAAAAAATGTATGGACAGCCAACATCAATACACAAAAACGTAAGCCGTTTGCTCTTTCCTTTTTTTCCCCCTGTTCTTGGTACGTGCAACATTAAACTTCAGTGATGACCTATGGTCAGAGACAATGTTAAGTTTTAAATATTTTTTTTCTCTGGAAGTTAGAGAGAACATTTGTCACTAAAAACAGCCACTAAGGGAATTCCTTTCAAGAAACTGGATATTCCCTGTGGTTTCAAGTAAGAACCATGCAATATCTTGAAACAGGCTGTGTTATATTATACCATCCAGTTTTAAAACTGAAAACCCTGAAATGCTACAGTAAGTTACCCACCGGTGAACATGTGGTCACTTGATATAGTACTGAGGCGCAAAGTGACGGCGATTTCATCTCTGAACACAGAGGAAATGAACCCCAAAACTGGTAATCGTACCCCACATCGTCCACGCGCTACAAAACACCGCACTTGGGGGAAAAGAGGAATAAGGTGAAGAAACCTGATGGTGAATGATGATGTTCGGATCCCGGCAGATTGGACATGGGTTCCCACAGATCTGGTCTCCCCTCTTCAAGGTGTAAACAAATGACAAACGTGACCATTAAAAGGAATTTCATGCATTGTGTGTGACCAAGAGCAGATCACGATAGAAAGCCACGCATCACCAGGAAAACATCATGCTTGGGCAAACGTTTTTAAATAGGTCATTTGCAGGAAAACTGTCAATCGCAGACAAGAGGCATTCATGCTTTTGCGCGCGCCATGTCAAAAAATAAATGGCGTTTTATTTGTGTAGCTTTAGGTGGACAGGCAGTTCTCTGACTTGACACCGACCAGGCTTTGAACCTCGCATTTGTCAACCTCCTTCACCATCAACGCCTGAAGACCCTTTCGGCTAGAGGACGCAAACCAGCTAGGCCACCCCCACACGTTTGCAGGCGGGCAGACTTACAATGCAATTCTTGCGAGTCTTCTGTGGGGGAATGCCCCCCTTGTGATTCCTCCTATAGTCTATCCACACTGGCCTGGATCCATAGCGCTCGGAGTACTCTGTAAAGGAACAGAGACCAGGATTGGTCAAGGACCACACCCGCATGCTGTGATCACAGTAATCCTACTAGTAGTGAGTGGTACTTGATTTGAAGTTATCACAACCTTTGTGATAAACACTTCAAAGTGTGTTGCTGCTGTAGGTTTTGCTCTATTGTGAGCATACGATAAATGTTTTAATCTTTAAATGCATACAACATATCAAACCAGCAGGGGACCACTCAAGATCTATAAAAACGCCACGTCATGGGTATTGGGTCAGCAACGTGAAACGAATTATCCCCGTTATAACGGTCACTACCTTCGCTTTCCAGATAATCCCAGGGTCTCTCCTTGTAGCGGGCTACCCTCTCTACATTTTCCACAGCGTCGGTTGTTTTTTCAGCACTTGACGCCACAGTACACAAAGCATTACTTGACTGGAAGTATAGAAATCCTACTGGAGACCATGGCAACGCCGGGATACGCTGTATAGTAGGAATTTAGGAGAAGACGTTTTGCTCAAAACCCGTAATTTCTTTTAAAACCAAAACTACTGCCCCTGTAGCAAAACCGACGAGAGTCAAACTGGTACAGAATCAAAAACACGCCAATCGCATTTAATTATTTAAAAGCGTTTTTAGTTTTAAAGTACCTTATTGCTTCTACTCATTAAACACGCTATTAAGTACAGTAATGCAAATTGTGATTAGCGGGCAGCCAAAGTTCTGATTTGGTCCTAGTCAGTGAGTGCAGTAATTTCAGCACCTTTTTTTTCCAATTTCTTTTATAATTGATGTTGCTAATTTCTGCCAATACCATTTTTATTGGCGAAGTTCGATAACAATGTCGATTAAATATTAACAATAATAACAACAAAGGTTCATGCAAATAAAACAGGAATCATCGGCTAACATTATAGACAAACAAGTTTTTTTATAGACATGAAACATCCAAATAAAAGCAGCTACCCTTTGAATACATCCAATAGTCACTATTTACGAGTTTACAGCGAACGAAAAAAACATCAAGTTAGCATCTAGCTAGGTGAGTGCAGTTCCCCGTCACATTTACCAATTGTTACATATATGTACACGGATACCTCACTTTGGCGAATCCTTTTTAATACAAGAGGAGAAATACGACAAAAAACCCTGGTTATCATGCCCGACAAGTGCGCCGCCATTTTGTCTTCCTTGGAGTTGAAAGGTGAAAGTTTAATTAAATGGCTATCGCATTAATCACAAATTGACATATAGATTTTGGTTCACGATAATTTAAATGTATATTAATAGGAAATACTGCCGATAACATAATATACAAATCAATTTTATCATCATTTCCGGCAATAAAATTACGTGCTATTTTGCTATCTCACCCTAGGCGGAAGTAGCCATTTTTGCGTCTTTCAAATGGAAACCCATATTTAGTGTTGTTACCTCAACAAGCCTTTAAAAATTTTCATGAACTGTAAATATCACAGAAACTTGCTACAGTACTTTCTTATAAAAATTTGTTATTAAATATGGGATTTATATTTGACAATAATGGCGTCCAGATGCCCTTGAAAACAAAGGTCATTTCCATGGCGCCCCACCCCCAAAACTAGCTCCCGGTCGCGAAATACCCAGAAAGCTCGTTACCGACTAATTATGACGCAAAAAGCGTCATAGGGTATATAAACTAAAGCCGTTCCTTTGCGATTTAATTCCTGGATTGTTCTGAGGTAAGTGTGGTGGTGCTGATATGCTCTTAGTTATGAATTTAAACGATTACGCAGTTAAATATACATTTAGTTTTCTTTTTTTAGAATAGTTTTAAACGCCAATAGGTGTAAAAGACATACCACACCACTAATTTCCTTTTTATATTGTTTTGTTTCAGGTCTAGATCTGTTTCAGTGAAGATTGGGCGTCGAGGACTTTCAACTAAGTGTATGAAGACCAATACCAAAAAACCTTATTTTTTTCCGCTCAAGTAATGGACATTTGGCTACTATTTTTTTTTTTGCCTCCATCTTGATCCAGACGGAAAAGCTAGCCTTTAGATATCACAAACCCGCCCAAACCTAAATTTTCAGCCATAAAGTTTCTCTAGTTCTACTGCAACATGACAGTTTACTCTCTTAAACTGTTTTAACATCTGTTGCTTTAAATCCCAAATTATCCTCGTGACGCTGAGAGGAGAGGTATTTATAGTAAGTGTCGATTTTCAACCAGATTTGAAACTAAATTTACGAAAGTAACTAATTACAAATTGTCTACATGCCTTTACAGTATAACGTTATAGTTGGCTACATTTGTTGGATGTAGCAAATATGATGTAAGATATTGTTGGATATCTTATGAGCTCACACACGAAGGTCTACGGGGCTGGCTGACTCTGTTTCTTTGTGTGTGAGACGGGATTTCAGCTGCTACTCGATATAAGTGCAAGCAGACCGTTCTATAAGCAATCTGTACATAAAGATTGCCGCAGGCATGCATTATGTTAGGAGAAGGAATTTTATTTTTTCAAATTTATACGGAGTCTTCAGATGGGAGAGCTCATTGGAACAAACGACGCAATCTATGTATAAAGATTGCTTTACATAAGGATTTTTACTGGATTTTTAATTGAACAGGGATACCAGAAGTACAACATTTGAAATGTATTTTAGATTTGTTTTGTTAGCGTTAACCATTTTGCCATACTTTTCTAGCTACGAGTTGCCATCGGTTGTCCGAAGTAGTAAATTTATCCAAGTGCACGTTGAAATTAACCGGCAATCTGGTGATAAAGATTGCAAATGTGTATGTACATGGTGATTAAAATGGCTGACGTTTTCTCGTGAGCAAAGACTTGAGTTATAAGATTAATGTCGACGCGATTGCTACAAAATGGCGGACGGGTTGTCGTTTCATTGTCTGTGGCAGGCTGTTAAAGCAATGGTGGCCATTTTTGGAAGAACCGAGTATTTATTTTCACAGAAATTTAAAAGGCCTTTTTAAAATGTTATACGAGTGAACGGTGAACCGAGTATATTTAACCACCACGTAACATCCGATAACTACCCTTAAAACCCATTTACTAATTTGTTTGGGCACATTCTTTTCTTTTGTATATTCTAAAATGGCGGCTGTTTTTTCCCCCCTCTGACTCTGTGGGATCCACCATCAAGGGGTTAACAAAGGGGGCAGGGCTTAGTCGTCTTTGGCGTGTCACTTTAGTGCGGATCTGTTAGGTTAAAAGAAAAAAAATTAACTACCGCGGACTTCCGAAGTAAACGCGACTGTGAGAAGTCCAGTTTTAAAACGGAAGCTTACCCGTTAAAGTATTCGTAACGAGCATTCATTCTAGGTAGTTTGGAACAGTATATAAATTGCGAACAGATCATTTCTTTAAATTTAAAGTAATTTATGTTAAACAATTGACTACCCATAGTAGGGTCTTATTTAGGCGAGTTGGTGTGGTTGTAGTGTTCCTTTTTACGAGGCATGTATTCACTTTTGAACATAGTTGTCTACCAATATAAAAGAGCATTGTTTGTTCTACCCAGTCACTGTCGCCTTTATTACACACGTTTGATAACCTTAAGTAGATCTTGGCATGTACACAGAGGCGGTTTATATTAGAAAAAAAGTATTTTTTTAATTATGTTTATGTTCCTATCCCTGGTGCAGTCTCACTCAATTGTACAATATTGTGTAACAGACTACTTCTCTCTTTTAACCCATGTACGCGTGTGTAACAATTGTAACGTTTTCAGGAGTTTTGTTCTGTCCCATGTTGTGTAGTTGGGGGTGTGGAGGCTAAAACAGTTCGACTACTGCTTTTTCACGGGTAAGAAACTCATTTCTCACATCATGACATTTGACAGCTTTCACAAGTTGTAATTAATTTTTTTGGGGGGGGTCTTGGGATCCATTTTTCCTATTTACCAAAGTAAAAAAAGGCAAATATTTAATTAATTTAGGTATTGAAAAATACCACTTAGAAATAATTAATCATGCATGTAAATTCTATACTAAACAAATTTTCCAATTTGGTCTTGTACGTACCAACAATTTTTGTCATGCACCCAAATTTCATGATCTGAGTAATTTTAAGCAGGTATTTTGTAGGTGTAATTTCTAAAGTAATCAGTGCATCCAAACTCTTTCAAAGTATTCCCTTGTAATGCTATTGATGGGCTCCTCCCCAATGGCCTGCAGATATACCTGCAGAAGCCTTCTGCCTCTCCTCTTCCACTAAAAATCCGTTACTGCAGAATGTGACGTTGTACAGAAGTTAGTTTGACCGACTCGGGTGCGACGGCAGTTTACTGTTACCACTGTGATTACTGTATATATTTAGATTGCGTTGATATTAAGATGGCCCTTTAGATAAATGTAAATGTGCTTTAATATGCAATGGCAGTTAAAATGTTTGGTTTGGCCCTTCCTGTAAATTTTTCAAATAATTTCCAATCTAGCCTCCCACAGATCGTTGTAACATAAGTTAGGCCACAGCTACACTCGTAAGTAAAAGGAAATTCCTAGAACTGACTGCTATGTAATTCTTCATCTCCGTACATAGATGGCAATAGTGAACCTATATACTGCGAATTCTTGTAAAGATTTGTGTAAATTAGTATTGTTTGGATAATTGGTGTACGTTTTTAATTATGCATTACGTCAACTATTTTTTTGAGTATATAATTGGACATTTAAAAAATTGGAATTGGTATTCCAGTTGGGTAGGGACATTTGCAGTGACCCCAATAATACAATTTAATGCTGGCACATGGCAGTCAGTGCCTAATGTTGTTATAAATACTTTCACTGCACTGTTACAGTGATACCACTGACAAATGGATTTTAAGAATTCTACTTACTGTTCTGAAACAAAGCGTTGTTCAAAGTTCAGATATAGAAAATAAGAACTTTTAGTTGTCGGAATAGTTTCAGTTAACTGTAACTTATCGTTTGCTGTTGAAATCTTTAAGGTCATCTCTGTGATAATTTTGATTTGTTGTTATACTATGGACGTAGTATATTTTTAACAAGGAATGTATTTTTGTGTTATGGGGATTTCATTACTATATCATTCACATTTTTTCCCATGACTGTAGTTATGTTATTTAAAAAAATAATCTTATTGATTGGGCTTGAATTTGTTTAAGCCATATCAATTTGGATTACACTGGTTTGTTTTTTTAAAACTTAATTTGGAGGGTTTTTGAGTGGCTTATGTTTGTCTGAATCTCTTATGTCCTATTTACAGTACATGGAGAAATGGTGGGGGGGACTAGACTTCACTTCTAGAACATCCCAGAAGCCTCCTCCCTTTTCCTTTTTTCATCAGGCCTCTGGGTCTACGTCTCCCTGTCTGCCGAGACTTGTCTCTGCTCATTGGTCGAAAGCTCATCGCCATGGTTTCCTTTGTTTGGTTACGGAACCTGTGCAAGACAGCCCGTGAAGTGCATTATTTCGATAATGTCTGTCTTTCAGTATGTGCACCTCTGCGTCTCATGCGTTTTTTTTTCTGCACACTGTCAGCATGGACGATATGCTCAGTTTGTTGGGTTTTACATAAAGGCCCATTTTATACTATTGCACTGTGAGTTGTTCACTTTTGATATTGCGCTCACAGTAATCATTTTTCGAAAACCAATACCTTGAGTTATTTCGCAAATTAGTGAGGCAAACTGCATTTTATCCTTGGGATGTAGTTTTGGCCACAGGACCATTTACCTTCCATTTGTATTTATACTCGAGGAGGGGGGCGGGGGGTTAAACGCTTCACCCCTTTAACTTGAATTATCCTTCAGGAACTGTCATTATCAGCCGAAGGGACCGCTAGTGAAAAGGGGATCACAGGAGAACCAAAAAGTCGACTCTTTCATTCTGTTCCAATAGCTGCACCAGGAGGCGCCAATAAAGAATGGATATGAATTGAGCCCGGCGCCTAATGCGGTTCAAGGCCGAGTGGCGGCGTTTGCAATTGTCATGTGCAAAATAGTTTCATGTATATGAACGGTAAGGTATTAAAACAGATCTTTCTGTTCTGTTCTTCTGTGTCTTATCAGCCATTAAATATTTACGTACTCCGACGCCTCTCAATATAAACCATTTGGCTTTCAATTTACTGTGGTGCCTTTCAGTTAGTGAATGAGTGAACCCAACTCACAGTGAAGCCACTATGTAGCAGACTAGAGCTGTCCGTTATAGCCAGTTGCTTACTAACTTACACATGTTATAAGTCAATGGTATGATGACATACCCTTTAGTCATGAGCAGGTGGGTAACGATTGATATAAAATAAATTATATATATATATATATATATATATAGTAAAGACCAAAAACATTCGATACAATTGAATGCTACAAACATTAAAGCTCAGTAGGTCCAGAATATTTGTTTTACTTTTATGACAATTTTACAAATTTTATACTGATGTGATGTGTAGAACAAATAAGTTAAACAATACATTGATTTGCAACATATACGTTAGGCGAGCATAGATTCCGTAATTTGTACGTGCAGCGTGAAGTTGATTGGCCCTGTAGGATAGGGCCCTTTTATTGAAAAGTGGCACCTAAAGAGTTTCTGTTTCTGAATTGGTGCACCCGTCCTGCGGTCTCTAGTCGTTGAGTGAGTATAATTCCTCTTTCATGTAATCGCCGAGGAAACCAATAGGTGTCCATCGCCCGTCCTGTCTCTGATGTTAATGCTATTTGTTATATTAGAAAATGGAGAGAACATTTGAAGTACATCCGACCATAACCAGTTGTTACCGTTGCAGATCATACGTGTCAGAATGGACGTTCTCGTAGAAGGGGAATGGCCTCAATATAAGTGGGTCTGACGTGGTATAAATCTATATCTCTATAACTGCTCTGTGAATTGTTATTCTACAGATTACCCATGATGTGTCGTTAGTTTGTACCATGTAAGCATAGTTCTGACATTTTAGTTGATCATCCATCCCCTTTAAATAATTTTTTTCCCTTCTTCTTGGGGTTTCGCCTCTTTTCAATCTAAACCAATAACTTTGGCAAAGTACTGTTGCGGTTGAAGTATTTTTCAGAGATCCTTTGGTGATATGGTGGAAGTGATGTCTCGAGGGAAGCCGCGTTAGAAAATACCGGGATAGCAGCTGGTTTAAAGACGGCAAGGAGCCCATAGAGTGTCCTTCCTTTGTCTTGCTGAAGTTGGCGTGGTTTTCTCCTTTTGAAACGGCAGAATATCACCATCAATAAGTCCCTCGTTGGTTCACTAACCCCCGCCCCCAGTAATTAATTAATAATTAAAGAAAACGTGTTGAGGACCATATTTGCGTTTTTTGGCATGACGAGACTATAACTAAACAGGAGGAATGATTTCCATCCGTTCCTTTTTAAAATCCCACTTCCTGGGTCGTGTTGAATTAAAGTGTTTTACTCTTCGTATTCCTCCTAAAGCTACTAGATCGCTTGGTAGTGTTTGTCAATGACTCTCCCAGAGCTAGGCTGATGGTCTGTACTGGAAATGTTTTTTGTAAATTTCCCAGTACACCACCGAACTGTTCCATCAATTCTAATTAAAGTGTTCCCAGCCACGATAGGTTACACCCCCACACCACAGGTCTCCACCTGCAGTGACCTGGTCTACAATAACCCCATCTCTTTTCTTTCAGAAATGGCTGTAGGAGTGGTGGACCCCAGGGAGGTTCTGAAGGGGGTGGAGAATCTGCTGGGCAAGGAGGGAGAGCTTCGCAGTGTGGAAGGAGTCGCCAAGATATTCAGGTGTGCTAAAGCAGAAGTGCCCAGTACCTGACTGGCTGATTTATATACAGCTAATGACGTTAGCAGCAACAACGTCATACGTAATTATTAACATCGCCAAGTGTCACAAATAAGTGGAATGGTGACAGCACTGTGTAATAAATTGTGTGTCTATAACACTTGTGCCTCCATAATGCTGTGCTTGATTTAAGCATTAATAAATGTTTGTTACTTTGTGACTACCAACTAATAATCATATCATGATTGGCCATTTGTTAATGTTTAGGGCAAGTATTGTCACTATATTTTTGTTTGAAATGGTTTATAACTAATATATCTTTAGCATGCTCTTTTCTTAAGTAAAGTTGGCTTTTGTTTTAATTTAAAGTTAAAGTTGTTCTCCAGTGGTGATTGGATATGTGTAAAAAGTAACATGGTCTGTGGTAACATGGTCTGTGGTAACATGGTCTGTGGTAACATGGCCTGTGGTAACATGGTCTGTGGTAACATGGCCTCATTAATACGATGATATTTTTAATGACCCCTCTCCTCTCTCTGTC
>JAOVYW010000040.1:200455-212306 GCA_025775045.1 Hiodon tergisus
CTGTGGTAACATGGTCTGTGGTAACATGGCCTCATTAATACGATGATATTTTTAATGACCCCTCTCCTCTCTCTGTCTCGTTAGTTTAATGAAGGCCTCTCATAAGATGGTCTGCAGATGCATGTACCTGAATATCTTACTCCAGACCAAATCGCATGACATCCTGAACAGGTTAGTGGAACGCTGTGCAGTTTCAGCATTTATTATACATTGTCACGTATACGTGGTCTCTTCTTGGAAAGAGCACAGGCCCTTACTGGCGTTTCCCCTCTGCGCAGGTTCATCAGAGTGGGCGGGTACAAGCTGCTGAACGGCTGGTTGACGTACTCCAAAACTACCACCAACACCCCCATGCTGCATCTCATCCTGCTCACCCTGCAGAAGCTGCCCCTCACTGTGGATCACCTCAAGCAGGTATCACAGTGCGCCCCATTTCCCCCTTTAGCCATACTCGGGGGAGTGTTTTTGCTGAAGAGAAAACTGTGGTATCCCCTGCTGTTATGGATACTCTTTATTTACTTAGTTTAAGGGGTTTGAATTTTGTTTCCTTCTCAGAACAACACTGCCAAACTGGTGAAACAGCTGAGCAAAAGTGGTGAGACTGAAGGTAAGCTCACGCAGCCATTGTTGACCCCCCCCCCTCCCCTCCCCCAGCACAGCTTTTGAAGTTCTCCCCGCTGTAACAGCCTGTTAACCTCCCCCACAGAGCTGAGAAAGCTGGCGTCGGTGTTGGTGGAAGGCTGGATGGCCATAATCCGCTCCCAGAGCGTTGCTGCCTCTAGCGGGACGTCCCCTGCAGGTAACAAAAAAGATTTCATTGCTATACTTTTTTGATGTCCTGTTTTGATGTATTTTTCTAGTACCTTTCTAACTATTCTGTTTTACTAATATTACTTGTGCTGCCATATCTCCTCTTGCTTTCTATAATGGTCCCAAAGATCTCCCTCTCCCTCCCTCATTATGTGTTTGGGTCTCTTTCATCATGGGAAAAGCGGCGGGCGGTGGTTGCTATAACAACCCATCTCTCCCTCTCGGTCTCAGATAAGAAGCGTAAGAAGGAGGAGGGGAAAGTGCGGGCGTCCGAGGTGAAGGCCGCAGACGGGGGCAAGGCTGCCGAGGAGGAGAAGAAGGAGAAGCCTAAAGCCCACGCCCCCAGCCATGCCAAGATTCGCTCGACAGGTCCGTCAATCTCCCACAGGCCCCTCCCCTGACACATTTGCCCGGCAAAACAAATCTTTACCTCTGTTTGAAATGGAACATTCCAGCCCTTCAGCAACGGAGGCGTTCAGAGAGGAAACGCTGAGGTACTTCTGTATAACTTCTTTAAACGTGTCTGTTCCCTACAGGTTTGGAGGTGGAAACGCCCACCCCCGTCCCTGCCAAGAAGCCCCCGGTGGCCCCCCAGCTTGGAGACAAGTACAACATAAAGCCAGCTGTTCTGAAAAGGCCCAGGTAAATGGTTCTTAAATTAGCATTTTTAATGCAGCTGAGACTGAGGAAAGTTAATGAGAAAGTTAAGTTTCCTCAGGCTTGACTCTTGTGGTTTCCCTTCAGTAGCTGAAGCTTTGAAACTGCTTTGCGGTTTGTTGCCCCCTGCTGGGCAGTGTATTTAACAGTTATATTTTCTGTCTTCCTCAGCTCTGCTCTATCGGACATGCCTCCCGTGGAGAAGAAATACAAACCTCTCAACACTACGCCAAACTCCACCAAAGAGATCAAAGTCAAGCTTATTCCAGCTCAGCGTAAGTGCCCCCGGCAATCTGTCAGCGCCCGTGTTGTCTGGCCCCCCGTGGCTCCGGGTCTCTTCGGTGTTTCGCGCGTTTGCGAATGTTATTCATGCTTCTCCAATGTCCCCTTCCCCCTCAGCTATGGAATGCACAGGCTTTCTGGACGCTCTCAACTCTGCCCCAGTGCCTGGCATCAAAATCAGGAAGAAGAAGAAGCCCGTCTCTCCAACGTCCAACAAGGTACAGCGCCCCCTCTCCGCCCCGCCTCCCGTCCCCTCGCGGGTCTTCCTGCCGGGCCACGTTACGAGCTTCCTGGCTCATCTCCCGCTCTGTTTCGCCCTCTCAGCCCTGCCTATTTGACAGCAAGCCCCACGTTTATCCTTCTTCCCAAACAAAGCCCTCCTCGCCCGAGGCGTCGGCCTCCCACACCCCACCCCACGAGGCCCCAGACCTGGAGCAGCCCGGGACGCCCGTACCCAGCGAGGACAACGAGGCCATGGACACAGGTGAGGCGCTTGTTTGTCTTTATTTAGCTTTTTCACATAGCTCCGTGTGCCGTGGTGTATACCATGTGTCACTTTCATTATTTTAAGATCAATTCCCCGTACACTGTGTGGGGCCCGTATTCAGTTTGTGATTTATACGTTTTGTACATCCTCCTACTCTCCGTAACTCAAACGCTGCCTCCCTCCTTCCCATCTCTCTGATAGAGGAGAAACCCAACGCCCTTTCCGAGCCTCGCGGGGACGAGGATAGTCAGCTGACCAAGAAAGGAAAGAAGAAGAAGACTGTGCGTTGGGCAGAGGAGGACCGGCTGAAAGAATATTTCTTCTTTGACCTAGACGAAACCGAGAGAGGTGAGTTTCTCTTCCTCGTCTCGTCTTCTGCGGTGTCCGTTCAGACACGGGTAGCAACTCCACCCCCTTCTCGCCCGTTTTCCCAGTCAACGTCAACAAGATCAAAGATTTCGGGGAGGCCGCGCGGCGCGAGCTGATGATGGACAGGCAGACGTTCGAAATGGCCCGCCGCCTTTCCCACGATGCCATGGAGGAGAGGGTCCCCTGGACCCCGCCCCGGCCCCTCACGCTGTCCGGCTGCCTGGTGGTCGCCGGCGCCAACAGCACCGAGAAGCTCGCTCAGAGGGAGCGTGAGATGGGCATCCTGCAGGAGATCTTCCTGAGCAAAGAGAGGTAAAGAGAGGTCTTTGGCCCTGATGTAAATGTAACAGATGTGAGGGGTGTCGGTTGTGTGCGGCCTCAGGGAAGGTGTGGTTACAGCGCGTTGTTTCGGTTCTCCCCCCCACAGTGTGCCCGACAGTCCCCACGAGCCGGACCCGGAGCCCTATGAGCCCATGCCCCCCCGACTCATCCCCCTCGATGAGGTAATGCCTACGGGCCGCCCGGCTGAGTCTGAGTGTGGTGGGTGTACACACCCTGAAGCCTGTATCTGGGCCTGTGGCTCGGCATTCACCTCTCTCTGCTCCCATATTTTCAGGACTCCTCCTCCTCCTCCATGGACGAGAGTTACCTGGAGCCGATGGACTCATCCGCCCCGGCCCATTCGGCTGCCTGCCCGCCTGAAGGCTCCAAATTGCCCCCCGTCCTGGCCAACTTGATGGGCAGCCTCGGCAGCAGCGGCCGGAGTCCCCAGACCCAGGGATCCCCTGGGAACAACAGCGCCCCCTCTGTCAATGTACAGGAACTGCTGACCTCAATCATGGTAGGAGACTGGATGAGTGCTGAGGACAGAACGTCAGAAATGGTCGCTTTGGGGTGATCAGGGTTACAAACGGTGTCCCAGGATTTTGCTCTGAGGGAACATTCCCCTAGGTTTCTACTTGCCATTTCTTTGAACATAAACCTACCTGCTCCATACATCTTTAGCTCTCGGTTCCAGTTTGGTGTAGTCAAAAGTCCTTGGGGGGAGGTTGGGGGGAGGGGCGTGGAGAGGGATTAGACCAGGATGAGACGTAACAAACAGGGCCTTCAGGACCAGTACATTTTTAAAACACCAGTGAGGAATGTCTGTCTGCTTGAGTTTGGTCTGTGAGATGTTGTCCCAGTCTCTAACTGCTCCTCCTCTCCGGGCTCAGGGCGCACAAAGCAGTCAGTCCCCAGAGGACCTGATCAAGCAGCCCGATTTCTCCGACAAGATCAAGAAGCTGCTGGGCTCCCTGCAGCAGAGCCAGAACCAGAACCAGAACCAGCCACCCCCCAGCGGACCCCCGCCAGGTGAGGCCCACAGGCTGAGGCACGGGGACAGGGAACCATTCAGCGGATAGAGTGATTTTGAAAGTGAAGCGTTGTGAGTCCCCTGGGTGTGTGGTGCTGGTTCAGTGCTCCATCAGATCTGACCATTTCTCTGCCTCTCTCTCTCTCTCTCTCCCTCCCCAGTGAGCACAGGCCTGCTCGGTCATGGACCCGGGATGAACATGAACATGAGCATGAGCATGAACATGAACATGAACGCCAACTCCAACCCCAACATGCCCATGCCCATGAATGGCGGCTATCCTCCCAACAAGCCCCCCCCGGGCCCCCACTACTCCCACCCCCCACCCCCGCACGGCCATGGGCCTCCTTTCTCTTCCGGGGGAGGTCCCAGGATGATGGGGCCCCCCCCTCCTCCGCCCCGCGGCGGAGATGGGGGCGGTTACTGGGGAGAGGAGCCCATGAGAGGAGGCCCGCACCGCGGTGGTGGGGGCGGTCATTACCACAGAGGACGGGGGGGTCGAGGGGGAGAGCAGGGCTACAGAGGCCGTGGTGGGCGAGGAGGTGGTGGCCCTCCCAGAGGAGGTGGTGGAGGCCACAACAATTCACACATGGGAGGTATGGATCTCCGGGACCAACGGACCCGTTATTTTAATGTTTTTGTTCTGTCTCTGGTATTGTTGAATTTTATTGGTTTATTAATTCCCCCGTCCGCCCCTCTCTCTCTCTCTCTCTCTCTCTCTCTTCCTCAGACAAGTCCAGTCGGCCTGTGTGTAGGCACTTCATGATGAAAGGAAACTGTCGGTATGAGAATAACTGCGCGTTTTACCATCCCGGCGTAAACGGACCCCCCTTGCCTTAACAGATCATGGCCGGCTCACGTTTCTCTGTGCTAGTACTACTACTGCTGCTTTCCGGTTCCTGCCGCCAGGGTGCATGGCAGACGGAACAAAACGACCACTAAAAATGGACCCGGGCCCCGAGTGGCACCTGCACACAAGAGGGGTCAGCATTGTTCGCTGGCTCGGTCCGAATGTGAACAAAATTTTTGAAGGAATGTTGAAAACAAGGGGAAGTTGAGGGACACTGGCAAGGTATTTTTATTTAAGCCAAGCGTCCCGAGATGAAACTTCCTCCAAACTACTTTTTAGATTACTTTTGAACTGGTAAAATGAACGGGACAGGAGTGATACGGGATGGGGGATGTGCTTTATTTTACTCCCCCCTTCATTGTTTTATCCCATGCTTTTGTTTGCTTTTCTCATTAAGTGGGGCTACTTCGACCCCCCCCCCCCCCCTCCCAACGGTGGGGTCAGCAGTGAACATTTCTTTTCCTTCCACAACCAGGGCCCATTAATGGGTTGAACACATTTGCTCTGTCTTTTGTAATGCAAGGTCTTGGTAGCCCTGAGATGACCATAGATATATATACATTTTTTATATTGCAAAATTTATTTTTACCTCAATGTTCTTTCTATGACCACTAGGAGGAGTATGCTGACTTTTTTTTGTTTTCGTTGTTGCTCTGGCTGAATCTATTCACACATTCCCCGCTCGGCCCAATCCTTTTCTGCTCTTGCCCCTTTGAAATTCCTGAGTGGGTTAAACCTGCCAAGACCCTAAAAATGCCTTCTGTATACCAAAGACGTTTATTTGGCCGGCAGTTTCTAAGCTTGACGGATATCAGTGCTAAAATGAATGTGTGTTCGCGTTCGCTCTATCCAGCCCCCTTAGAAAACTCCACTTCTGTCCGTTATAGCAAAATGGCAAGAGCGATTCTGAAGCCTATAGTTACTGGAATTGCAATGGAATCCAGATGATGCATGATGGATTGTTCTGCTCTGGTGGGATTTGCAGTCCCAGGCCCATCTGACACGGGACGCGGTGTCCGCGTACAATACAGTGTGCTGTCCTGCTTCTCTTTGCACTGGGTTGTCTAATCCCACGCCAGTGACAAACCAAGGCATGCCTTTTGGACCAAGCGGCTGCTCGGTTCCCCTCCGGTCTGATGTTTTTGTCGTTTGTGCGGGTTCCTGTGTGTAGCTACAGTGTCCGAGGGAGACCTCGTTGTTGTCCAAACCCCCCACGCCCTCGGTAAAAACGGACAACTGCAATAACTGCAACGGTACAATGGACCTAAATGGTTAACGCTGAGTTTCAGCATTTAAGACTGCTAGAATGCCCCAATGGTACAAAGCTGTAAATCTGTGGTACAGGCCAACTTTAAATGGCTGTGGATTCCATTTCTCATTGTGTGTTGTTGCTAACATTCACTCTGAGGCCGTTGTTTTTAGTTGCAATCTTAATTCCGGTTGCAAACTCGTCACAGCTGAGTGGATTAAGTGAGAAGACACACCAACAGGTGTGTATATATATTCCATAAGAAACGTCATTGGGCATACCAAGCGAACACTAAGCTGATGGTCTGTTTATGGTCTGCCCAGTCCAGCACTGTACCTATGTTTTAATTATTTCAGAGAAAACTCCCCGAGGGTCTATCAATGTGATATACCGCTGATTCAGTATTAAAGTGTGAACCTCAGTGATTTCACACGACACTGAAGTTTATACATATCACAGCTAACGTGCTATGGTAAGCAAGTTATTTTTTCCCGCCCACATTGAACGAGAAGTGTTAGCATAGCCCATTACCACGTTTCCACTGGAACCTTCTAGCCGCGCTCTGAGAAATCGGTCCATCACACTACGACAGCATCGACTTGTGCACAACTACGTTTGGGTTTTCACGTACGGCGTCGGTGTTGTCCAGCCCAGACTGCAGGCACATCTCTGGGAAGCAATTCTAGCGTTTTCTGTGAAAACATAGTCCTTCATGTCTCTTGTGGGACTGTATTATTTCATTTGGGGTTCAAATTTTTTTTTTCCTTTTTTTTTTGTATTTTTTATTTGAAAATACTTACAGTAATATACATTTAGATTTATTTCCAGATGAGGTTAAGTTTGTATTGAAGAGGTATGTGTCTGTGTGTATCTGTATATAAAAGTATGTACACACAGACACATACATATCCATATTATGAATATAAATATTTTGTACATGTATTAAATAAATGTGGATAAACTACTGCTGTTGAATGTTTATTTTATATTAACTTTAGCTTCACTTATGTACAATAAGAACAATTAAAGTATTCACACTGTGACAATTACACGCGTCTACTGCCCCATGTTAAATTCAATGCCATATATTTGGCTCCAGTTCTTTTAAAATGGGTTACTTTGTCAGTCAGCTGATCTTGTCTAATCCAGTTAGATTTGAATGAGTGTAGACAGGTTAACACTGGCACCTCATGCAGTTATGGTTTTTGCCCTTTGTCACGTTAGTAAAACTGCAGTTACCGGAAAAACAGGCTGCGCACAATGTGCAGAATTCTTTGAATTTGAACAGTTGGGAGAGGTAAACGCGTTTCTCGAGAGTACAGCCCGAGAAAAGAAAATGAAAGAGTTGATTCATTAGATCTGAATCAGGCAAGTCATCAAGGGGGCTCGGTCCTGATTGACTCTTGACAATAAGGGCCTTTATACACTCCTGGTCATTCTATCCCTGGGTCTGTCTGAGGGGTGCTGCTGGAGATCTTTGTTCCGATTGGATCGTGTTTTCCCCCTTTGCTCAATGGGAAGGTAGGTTATCAGATTTGTGTGCAGTGCATGGACAGAAGAAATCTCATTGGTTAGTGAGTGGCAGTGGACTGAGACAGATCTTCTTATTAGTCTTGACAAGGAAAGGTCTAATCAGTGCAAGATGCTAGCACTTAAAACATAAAATATGCATTGATTTATATCCTAAATAAAAGCCCTTTAAAATAAATCTGCAATAAACTGAATATACAATACAGTAAACAAAATCTTTAAAGTTGTGAAACTTTAATATTAAATTAGAAATTATATCAGATGTACGTTCAGAGAGTCTGGTGACACAAGCATACCTTTCATGTGTTTAAAAACAATTAATTTGCTAATACTGATTAAACCTGTTTACATAACATTCAACATTTCTTAATGGAGGTGCTGTTTGCTCAAAGTTTCATTAAAAAAAGAGACAACGTGTCTGAGCAGAACCAATGGGGAAAGGGAGCAGTCGTTACGGGGCGAATCCCTAATTTACCTCGTACCTGTTCATGGAGCGGAGCCAACCACCAACGCATGCCAACCTCAGCCAACTCTACCCCTTTAAATTTAGACAAAAAGAGTCCGGACCTTGATGCACACCGCATTAAAATACATAACGCAGACAAAGGAAAGAAAAGCGAGACGTAAATGTGGCACGGCAGGAGAAGAAATAGAAAAACAGGGTTACCACATTCCAGCAAACCTAGGAGTGGAGGAGGGCTGGACCAATGGGTGTGCAGGTGTATAAATGCAGGACGAGCCAGGTGGGCTGATGTGAGAGTTGCAGTTGGCGTCGGAGACTGGAGACAAAAGCAACAGCGCTGACAAGTAAGAGGCCTGAAGCTGACACGGGCTCTTTTTCTTTCCCATCAGAGAGGAGAAAAGGCGCTAGGTTTGACCCAAGGGAGGCTCTCCCACCAAAACCCTCTGCTCGGGCTTTGGTTCCCTCTGCGTTTTTCTCCCACACAGGGCAAGCTTCCCACTCCAACCCTTTGCCATGTTGGCGATTTCTATCGGCTTTTGAGCGGCGCAGAGGGTGTCCCGCTGACGGCGCGGTGATGGGCTGTTCCTTCTGTTCCTCTGTCTCCCAGACAGCTCGTAGCCACAATGAAGAGGCTATTGTCCGCAATCCCGCTCCTGCTCCTGCTCCTGCTCCCGCTCCCGCTGGCTGTTTCCTCCAGGCTGGCCAAACCGGACAAGAAATCAGTCCAGAAGAAGATGGTCCCCCAGACGCTGTCCAGAGGTGAGTCTCCCCACTCTTGTCTCATACTGAGCACAGATCAAACCTCTGTATGCACCACAGTTTCAGAAGTAACTGAGGATTAGAAAATCTGGTTGCAAAAAGAAACCGTTTGTGGATACTGAAATGTAATACTGATAAATCTCACAATGTAGTATGTGTAGATCCACTGGCATCAACAAATACTCTAGTCCTTTTTTAGTCTCTAATCGAAGGGTGACAGACTGATTATCCCTCTTGTTCCCTGCTTCCTCACTAGGATGGGGTGATCAGCTCATCTGGACACAGACCTATGAGGAGGCTTTGGTCAAAGCCAAAAATAGGTGAGCCAACTGGACCCGTTTGAGAAAAAAAACTCACTACACCATGAAACGTATACAACTGACATCATTTGTATTTGTATTTTAGCATTATTAATGAGTTTCATATGCATGTATTTGCATATTAGCATTATAAATGAGTTTCCTTTTTACAGCAACAAGCCTCTTATGGTCATCTTCCACTTGGAGGACTGCCCACACAGCTTGGGTAAGACTGACGTCCCACAATGCTCTGTTTTTTCTCTTTCTATTGCTCGAATACCGGACCTGTTCTAAAGCAGTAAAGGATTGATAATTAGGCTCCCTTTCTAATACACTTCCTGTTTTTTTGTTTGTGCGCGTGCGTGCGTGAATGTGTGTGTGGTGGTGTTCAACTTGAATGTTAAATGCTGGGGCATACTTAGCAAACCAGTCGAGGAGTGGCCGTTGTGTAAGGATCTGCCATGGCATGTCACAGTGTAGGAGTTCAGAAACGACCGAGTATTGGATCACTGCACTGCCCTTTTGTGTCTGGGGCACGCACGTGTTCACATTAATAACCACTGGTTTATCATCCAGCCCTGAAAGAGGCCTTCGCCAATAGTAAAGATATCCAGAAGTTGGCTGATGAAGACTTCATCCTCCTCAATCTTGTGGTGAGTAAGAATTTTGCGTTTCATCAACCACATATACAGAAGTAACTTATATACAAAAGTAACTGATATACAAAAGTATCTGAAATACAAAAGTAACTGAAATGCAGAAGTAACTGACATGCAAAAGTCATCATTTATGATGCCACATGCTTACTTGATTCAGAAGAAAAATAACAGTTAGTATTACCAAACACACTTCATTAAAAAGTAAGCTTGGAACTTTTTATTAAAATTACAGAGTTCAGAAACAGCATATTCTGTGAGTAAGGGTCTTCAGAGACTTAGATCATCTAAACCTGGCTATAATGCACTGAACAGTAACTCAAATAAAACTGACTTATTTTCAATAACAGTTTGAAACCGCGGATAAGAACCTCTCTCCTGATGGTCAATATGTTCCCAGAATCATGTTTGTCGGTAAGTGATTTCAAACACGCACAGGCACGGCCAAGCCTCAATGTCGCCATAGGTCTAAATTAATATTTCTCTTCTCTCTCCAGATCCCTCTTTGACGGTGAGAGCTGACCTCACAGGAAAATATGACAACCGATTGTACGCATATGAGCCCTCTGACATCAGCCTCTGTAAGCATGATCTGTTGCTTCAGGCCCTTCGTAATGGGCACACTACCCTAGGAAGTGTGGGAGATTCTATAGCTGTCGATTAAATGAAGCTGGAACGCGCGGCATCTTGGTCGAATAAGACAGCGTTTTGATGCCTTGTGTCGAATAGGAACCGACAAGCAAAGGTTGACCTTTCACATTTCCCCTCTGCCTTCAGTGATTAGCAACATGCTGAAGGCCAAGATCCTGCTAAAGACTGAGCTGTGAGAGCAGGGGTCGAGCCCCGTGACCTCTGACCTGTGAAGGCCACCTTGAGTCTTCTGTCATGTGCGTGTCCTGACGAAGTTCACCGGTGGAAGGACAAGCAATGGGGCGACATGCCTTTAATTTCAAAGGATGGGGTTTATGAGCGCTTTGTCTTCATAAATTGGGCTTGTAGGTTTGTCATTTTAATAAACACAGCTCTTTGTAAAAAAAAGTGTTTGGTTTGCCTTCAAACTTGTTGTGATACTAATAGAATGTGAGATCCTGGTTGTAAAGGAGAAGCTGTTTGTTTTTCAAGGCTGGCTTATGACGGACATATTGTGGCTTTGGGGAAATCAACAACTCAGTGTGCAAACAGTCTGGTAGTCATTTATTTGAACAGGTCTAGTTTTTTTAAGCGACCCTCTCTCGCCCTGCCAAGAGCTGAACATATGAAGGAGTCCCCTCAGCCAACTTGTCCCGAGGCTGAGTGAACTAACATCACTAACGTCAGACAGCCCCAGGACAACCATACACTAGCTAAATTAGACCTAACAAAATTGTGACCATAGAAAAAATTATGGACTCAGTGAGCACAGCCTGGCCACAGGGACCGGATGTTACAGGCAGAGCCGGCTACCCAGAGAGGACCAGCCGTGCTCCCACCGCCATCAAAGAATGGCGGAGACAGAGCTGCACTTATCAGGAACCAAGAGAAACGGTTTATCTAAAAATGAAAAGCATCTACCCCCAACTTCCTATACTGCATTGTGAAAGAAATTGTAAAAAAATTTGCTGCAAAATATCTTGCATCTTACTGTTGCCTGAGGGACAACCACGGCACATAACACATAATTGTGTATGTAGGTTAATTTGTGCCACTTTATTGTTGTATCAAGTATCGATCTTCTTATTTATTTATTTATTGATAATTTCTTGCTATTAAGTGCTTTGGCAACATTGTTACGCCAACAGTCATACCAATACGGCTTTAGTTTATTGAATGGAATGTGAGTGAGTGGACTTTCTCGAGTCCCAGGGTTGCTGGGTTACCGGATATCAGCTGCCAGCGGAGGAAAAGTAACTGATTGGGCAGCGTGGTTTAAACGCGTCTCCATGACAACTAATGCAAATCCAGCCGAAAAGCCATTGTAAAACAAAACTGCTGAACTTCACTCTGCTGCTGCCTTGCTCCTCCTGTGCGACCTCCTCCTGTGTGACCTCCTCCTGTGTGACCTCGTTTTGGGAATGCCACTGTTCCAAAAGAAAGGGTGGTTGTTGTT
>JAOVYW010000040.1:271565-289029 GCA_025775045.1 Hiodon tergisus
ATTACACCTACTGTTACACCTCCCGTTAAATCTCCCGTTACACCCCATTAAACCTCCCATGACATCTCCCATTACACTTCCTGTTACACCTCCCGTTAAATCTCCCGTTACACCCCATTAAACCTCCCATGACATCTCCCATTACACCTACTCTTATGCCTCCCGTTACTTCTCCTGTTACATCTCCCATGACATCTCCCGTTACACGTCCCGTTACACCCCCCTTTACACCTCCCGTTACACCTCCAGTTACACCTCCCGTGACACCTCCCGTGACACCTCCCGTGACACCTCCCGTGACACCTCCCGTTATCTGTGGCTCTTTCCTAACATACGGTCCTTGTTTAGCAAAAAATTCAATATCGAGGATGAAACAACTGACTGAAACGGAATGAAACATCAGCTCAAATATATCCAGCTTAAACGAGATAACAAAGGAGTTCACATAGTGGTCAAATTGGACAAAGATAAAGCTCTTGAAATGAAATCTAATGGATTCTGCTAGCCAGTTAATTTCTCAGCAGATCGCTCCTGGGCTTACGCATGGGAAATACCAGCCAGCTCACTGTAGCTGGTTCAGAAATGCTGAAATCAATACAGCCATCCAGTTTGATAAGACGTAGAAGCATGCATACTGTTAGGCTATGCAGCCGCAGACAACGCTGGAATCATGCAAAAAACTCAAATGGATTAAAGAACAATAAAGATTTAAACAATATTGCATAGGTTTATGGGGTGCATGTGTAAAGTGAGAGACGTTCATAAAGGACCATTGGAATTAAAAAGCAAAGAATTACTGTCTTTTTGACCAGCTTGACACTGCATCTACACCTCGACATTTTTCCTAGAACTACAAAAGTGTCATTGATAATTAAACTTGCCTTAGTACAATAGGATGATCATATTCAAACTTTTATTAACGCTCAGAGCACAAAAAAACTAGAGCACAGTCTGGTTCCCTACCCACTTGCTGGAGTGTACACCCGTCTCCTCCCCCAATAGATATATAAAAAAGAAAACCCTCTTGGTCTTTACGATCGGTCTTTACGTTAGGCTTGTGCCTAACCTTCATGAGAGTTGCCTTTAAGTATGGGGTTACTGCATGTGCATTGAACCTCGTCACAGTATTCATAGTTTATGCATTTAAAACATTTATATTACTACGTGATAGCAGAGATTGTCATCTTCATTACAAAGTGTACCTATCCTATAATGGCAACCATTAGAGCTGTGCACTAACATAAACTGAAATATTTAATTGGAGATCGCTTGAATGTCTATAAAATATTTTTATAAAGCAATTCCACCTGTTATGATAATGCGCAACAGGCTATGCTATGATGAGGTAATCTAATGATCTAAACGCTAGAGAGGGTTTTAAATAATCAACGACAGAGAAGTGGTTACATAAAGAGTAGCGACTAATGGCCTGTTATGACTCAAGGGGAAAAAACTTTTTGACTTTCTGGGGTCAACATGATTGGAGCGTATTTACCATTGCTCAGATTTAATATAAGTTTAAGTGGAACACATTAACAGGAACACAGAATGTTTAGCCATTTTTTCATTTAAATTGAGTCGGGTCATTTAAAAAATCGTCAATGGACAATTTAAATTTCTCGCAAAGTGATCTGATTTATGTGTGTTTTAAAAAACAAAAACAAAAAAAACAACAGACATTCTCGTTTAAACTGAGCAGGACTGATTACAATTTGCTATTGCCAAGAATTGCATTGTCATTTTAATGGTCTCAAAGATATATTAATGAATAAATATATATATATTAAAGTTTGTTGAAGAGATATTAACTTGTTGATGAATCGGTAAAGGCATTTGAAGGTTGAATTGTCAGGGACTTTAGCGCGGTAACGCCTTCACCCAGCTACCCAGAGGCCTGGGGGCTGGCAGCACCTCTCCTCCAATCAGTGCCGAAATAGCACAGACTGTAGTGTGCTCAAGAGAGACAACTGGGATCGGCGTCAAATACCCAAGTAAATAAAAAAACAGTACTCTATACTTTCCTTTTTGATCCTAACATTATGGCCAAACTGATTAATCCAGTTCATGTATGGAGCAAACTAAAGGTCTAAAGGATCTGAAGTTATTGTGAACGGCTGTGCCCATAGACCTAGTCCTAAGCCTCTGTGACTCGCTGGGCTTTTATTATGACTTTTAACAAAAACCAAGCCGGCTGGGCTTTTATTATGAATTTTAACAAAAACCAAGCACAACAAATAGAATAGCAACGCAAAGAAAAAAATCAATTTTGGTGAAAAGCCAAAATAAACAGGTTTTAAACCCTACAATAATAAAGCTACAGAAGCCACCAAACACAAATGCTCCCGTCCCTTGGTTAACCCTGACTGTCTCTCTTTGTTAATTACACACGCCTGAGCGTGACCCCGTTAGGCCCACTACGCTGGGTCCAAGCTGTGTGTGGCAGCATAGCCTGCGTGCTATGGTCTCCCTTTGACGCCCCAAAAAGTGGAGAGCGGGATTCCAGGTGGCACTCAAAAGAAATTGCTCCCTCTTTGATTTGCATTCGTCGCGCATTAGCAAATCTGCTGACAGTCAAAAGTGGGTCATGCTCACTGTCAGTGTGCTACCCCACAGGGTCCGGGTGGGCTTTCTGAACTGGCACCTAAGTGAAATCCTCAAGCCTTTAATTAAGATCCGGAATATCTCACCTTACACAAGTTTAATTGCTTTCTAAGCCTGAACAAAGGCGACCTTCAACAGACAAGGCTTTCAGTGGAATGCTGAGATAATCCCATTCCCATTGGCAACGGCTCAAATGGTGAACAGGGGGTATTTGGGTGATGACTTTTAATTATTTCCTTTTCTGATGATTTTGTTTTATTTTGCATATATAAAAACATTATTCTATTATCATTTTAAAATTCTAGATATAGAGAGAACCCCCTGTGAAGTCAAGCATGTTAAAAATGGTAAATGAAATGGATTTCAAACATTTCAAACAGATTTGACACTTTTTTATTTTAAGGCTCCAAACGGGTTTGAAATACATAAGTGGTGGAATGCATTTGGCAGAATGCAAGACAATTTCAGAGGTCTACGGATAATTTGTTCTTGGAAATAACTAGATTTTGACAAGTCGTAATTGGCACTTCGCCAAGTCTTAGGACTTCAGTAAACCATGTTTTCTGTCCTGTCTTGGACAACAGTGAAAAAAAATAATTCTTAAAAATGCATTCCCATTCATTAGTACAAGTATATGCTCCCTGGGTAGTTACGAGAGGAAGCATTCCGTTTACAGAATTAAATAGTGAGAAATGGTTCTTCATGGTTCCTGGTTTGGACTCCAAAGTCACAGAGTAAACGGGCCGATTCCTCTTTAATGGAGGGCGTAGTCTCACGGGGTGAGCAAGCAGGCAGGCAAATGTGCAGGACGAGCTTCACCTGCTGACCTCCTCTGGACTCTTCGGACCCCGGCACAGCGAGAGATCAAAGTCACACTTTGAGAAAATCCTGCCAGCCAAGGATTAGTCTAAATCTCTTCATCATTTACTGGCTATTTACTGGTTTATACTGCGGCATTCTTCCTGTCAAAATACGGGTGATTAATATTGCACATGGGTACAATAATAGTGCCCCACTAGACATTTTATAATGGGCCTCTGGTCTGTAGCAGTGATCAGTGCTCCAAGGTGTTAAAATCATGACTACAGCGAAATGTGGAAGTGAAATGAAGGCAAGGACATTGGTTTTAAACGTAAGGCTTCTGGGGATGTGTGAAGCCCACCAAAGCCAAAGTCCACCAGACCTTTATTCAAAGCACTCCTCCTGCTGGCTGCATCGTTACATTACAGCAGAGCCGTGGCATGCGTCCGTTGTTCACATACGAGCTAAGCGCTAAATGACGCTCGAACACAAATCATGTTTTCATGCACTGGCCAAAGTATATTAAACTATTAAGAACACTGCAATAAACAACGATGAGGATGATATGGGTAAGATATCCTCCCAGGAACCCTGAAGACCGTGATAAATAAGCTCTTTAGCTAGTGTAACGACTGTATGCCGAGAACAAACACAGCAGAAATGGGTGTCATCCACCTATTTCCCATGCCGCGTTTTTTCCCAGCCTTCCTGCTGCTAATGGAAAGCCTGAGAGTGCTCACTCTGGGCACCTTTTTAATTGGATCTCTCTGCCCGTGCTTCAACTCAAACATGCGGTATTGCCGATTTAGACTTCCTCTCCCGGCAGTGCGGTCGTGGATCCGGTCGTCTAATACAACCGAATTTACAGTCTGCTTGGACACGTGTCAATACATTAAATGGATGGCGGTTAAAATTTAATGGACTGGTCCATTAAACTGGTATCTACAGTTCCCCATCCTGACTGCGAATGGGAAGGGCCTGCCTTATGTGCAGCTCCCAGACAGAACCGTAAGCATCATTAAGTCGTTGCTATTATAAACTTGTCTTTCAATTTTCCCCCTGCATCCAGGAACGCTCTCACAAAAAGGCTTACTCTATTTCTGCTCCTGCGTTAGTTTACGCCGCTCAAAGTCTTCTGTGTTCGAAACTCTCTGTCAGTGCTTTGTTTTTGCTGTTTTTTCTCTGCTGGAACGCAAGTAAATCATTTTTGTGAATGTAGTTCCTATGGCAAACAGGGATCTTTGGAAAAAAATTATAAAATGAAAAATAATTAGCTTTACTTCAAGTTAAATGGTTATTCAACGTAGGGGAGGAGGGGAGTTTACATCTGTCATAAATGGCTAAGTGCCAAAAAGCCACAAATTACAGGCCACTTTCTAGAATTGATATTTTCTCCTGTCTTGTGATGAATGCCTAGGCTTTCATCAGATCAAATCAAGACAAATGTATTTGTCCTGTTGGTGGGCTTAATATGTGGCTTTCAATTCAAAGCACATCCTGTACAATTTGCAATTTGGCATATTGTGAAAAGAATTTGAGGTTTAAATGCGATAAACACCCTAACGGTATGGTGAAAATTCCATTTATTTGGTAACTGAAAGGGTCGCGGTGGGATGCCAATTTACTTAGATTACTGATAAATGATGACTCATAAAGACAGGTTTTTAATCACCAGATTGCCGACATACATGAATATAGCTGAGATATTAATAATAATAATAATAATACAGAAATGGTGGATCACTAATTTTCCGCAAGATTAAGGTGCCAAGATCACAATGGTCTGCAAATGACAATGATTTCATGTTCACGTTCACTTTTTCCCACCAGGAATCACTGCGGCTTATCGGAGGGAGCAGGGTTTTTCCTCAAGATCTCCAGATGTCCCGTCATTCTCTGAATCTTAACATGAGCACCGGGGCATGTCCGTGAAACATAATTAACATTTAAGCGCACCATAAAACACGTTCTGTAGAACTTCACTGATCGTTCCATCTCCGTTTGGGTTTTACCTTTCAAAGCCACTTCATCCATGTTACCTGAGCTGTCTCATCATGGAGATTTCTAACAGTTGCCCTTGGGTTTGAATTTGCCTTCTAAATTTGACCCCCTCTTTTAAAAAGCTCAAATAAAGCTCCTTTTAAACATTTATTTGAATCTTCCTGGCAAGGAAGGGGCCGTTCCAGTGTCCTTGAGCATCTCAATAATGATCAATGGTGAAGGTGGTAACATCAGACCCATGTGACTTTTTAGATCTGTTTTGCCTCCAGCCATTGGAGGATTCTCTGATTTAAATGGTGCTGTTAAAGGCTAGGAATGTATTTCATCTGTGTGTTCCCGCTGTCGAAATAGATCTTCCAATTCTAGATCCTCTAGTTTTTTTACCAATACATTTACTGTAAGCTTCTGGAACTTTACAGAAGCTTCCAATAAATGTCCAAGTAACAGAAAGGTTATTGCTTTTTTTAACATAAATGTTAATTTAAAGGTAATTATTTCCAAAACAAAATGTCGATGGGTTTCCTTTCCTATGCAGGGTGATTGGATGTTGGAATTCTAGCTGTTTACACTTATCTGAGCTGGAAATAATGACGGCACATACGTAGTTCTTCTGTTTTCAATCGCTGCATGTTTACCAAGGGCGTTAGTGATCCTGATGGACTGTTTCTGAGGTCGTTTTGGTCAGGTTTGAATCGCCCCTGCACCTTTCAGTGGTTGAACCCTCCATTAAAAGCCTTACATTAGTGATGGCAGGTTTGCGATAACAGGATATTAAGGGTGTTAGGTGATGTGCTGCTCGGCCACCCATAATATCGGCCCAAGGAAAACAATCCCTTATGTTGTCTTTCCTTTTACTTTTTTAATTTACTTGTAGATAAACGATAACGCACGCATGTATTCTCATACGTAATGGATTTGATGTCAGACGCAGTGCAAAAGTCCTGCTTCATTTCATTGGGATGTCCTTTGCTTAGTTGAGTCCTAGGGCAGTAAGGACCTTTCATATGTATTCAAGTATTTCAAATTAGTGGTAAATATAAGGCAACTTTTGGGTAATTACACAAAGCTGAAAACACCCCCAAATTGGGCTCCAACAAACCGAATGGGCTATGAGAACACAATGATAAAGTCAACATTTTTACCATCTGATCCATAACAGGAATTAGAAATTGACACCCTGTGCTCTTCCCCATTTCGTGAACAATGTAAGTATGGTTTAACATGTTTAACCTCACCGTAACAATGTTGCTTATTTTGCAGAAACATTTATACAACACATGATTGCTAGGCAACTTATAGCAATTTTATATATATATAAATACAATAAAATAAACGATTTACGTTACTTGAATGTTGTTGCGGTGGGTTGTTAGCCTGGTCCTCGTGTAATTGTATTCTTTACAGAAGTAGAAGACTCTAAAACAAAATCACTACCGTATGTACACTAGATTTGACGGATAAAAAAAACTCCCCTGTGCCTCTCTGTAACCAAGGTGAACTCCCCGTAGCGCCCGCTTCTCTCGCTTTATCTCCGCGCGCTAATGAATGCGAAGGGGTTCCCGTGCTGACCGGCGCAGCTGTTGTTGTGCTATATGGAAACTCACTGCCGTCATGCAACTATTCCCATCCATCAAGGCATGAGTGACACCCGAACAACTTCCTTCTGGGGTCGATTTACTATTTACTTAACCTATTCGTGTTTGCATTGCAAAGGCAATTTTATAACACTATGGTACATATTTTTTAATGTGACGCGAATTGCAAAAATGTAACACGAATACTTGATATTAAGAATACTGCCCGTTTGCACATTTAAAAATCCACGCATTTTAAATATATAGAGCAATATAGCTGCGTTCAACATACAAACATTTTTGGTTAAACAGCTAATAGTAAGTAGGTTATTATGGACATACGTACAAATGATCACATATGAAAGTAAATATTATGTATCATAAATTCTCGGAATTGGAAAAATAAATAAAAATAGCCTTCACTAAGAAAAAGATTCAGGCGTGCTTAGTGATGGGAAAGCCACATAGAGCAACAGGCGAAATACGTTTCCTTACCTGCAATAAAAACAATCTTCAGCCGTTTACTTCCAAATGTTGACATTCTAAACGTATCCGTTAAATGCAGCCACGTAAGGTAATCGCCTCACAGTACTTTGTCTTGACAGCCGCTGGTTTAGTCATATTTCCAGCTGTTGGTATTAACGTTCTGCCACGAGAGGAGTGAGTAAAAGGACCAAAAGGGAGGAGCCGGCGAAATAGCCTGGGCTGCGTTTACTTGGCAGCACGCCCTGAAATGAATGAATGTATTAGGAGACGGTAGGTGTTGCCTGGCCGTGTCGTGTTTGACTGATTTAATGCTGTCCTGTTAACCAGCTCACCGCCAGACACTATCGTGCTTTGTGTCGTCTAGGTAAATAATATAAATTGTTCTAGTCGCCGCCTAAGGTCTTCTTATGGCAAAACCCCTTGTCGTTCCATTCTCAGTTTAGCTTTAACTATTTTCAATTAATGAGAAAGAAACATGCATCACGAATAAGCAGAAATATGCATAAATAAAATCCTATTAAAAGCACCATCCATCTCATAAAATGTTGCTGTAATAAATTACACAGATATGATGTTGTATTCCCCTCCTCCCAACAAAAATATATTTCTGACCAAAGTCTCTGTGGGTTTCAATGTGTTTGTAGGCCACTGCTTAATTTGACAATGGTTGTTGCGTGTTTTAAAAAAACACTAACGTCGCCATCTCACATCTTTTAAAAGCAATGAAACCTAGAAGCGCACAAGGCGCAAATAACGTCTCCCAAGAATTCATTTCCACAAAAACTATCATAGTTTGTATGAGAAATATAGTGCTCAACGAACAATCAATAAATACACTCACTGTTCAAAATGTTGTTCAAAATACAACAGAACAATGGCAATAATGAAAACTGAAATATTATCATGGTGAATTCTTGTCTCTGCTACGCTGTTGCTACCGTGACTTTACTACCACGCAGCACAGACTGTCAGAAAGGGGTCAAAAATAGATGTTATCCTATACTATTTCAAAATAGTTTGGAGACCTCCTGCCGAACAGCGCCGGGACCGTAAGGAATACCGCTTGTCATTTTAAAATTTGCACTTCAGAGCTAGCATGGGAGGAATAGTACACATGCTCAAAACTATCTTTTTCCCAAGTTAAGAACTGAAAAACATCGGTTGATTTTCAGTTTAGGAGCTCTGACTTAACCTTTACCCTTCAGACGACCTGACCTTTACCTGCCTTGGCTTCTGTTAAAATTAGCCAGCTTTTCCCGTTTTTCTTTTTAGTATTAAGCATACAGCAATAATTTTACATTTAAAAAGTGATGTCAAAATTCACCTCCGAATTCCCCGAGTACTCTCAGACATTTCAGGCGCAATTATGACGGGACTGCACCCATGGTATCACTGTAGGACCGTTTTTGCCTGTCTGCGTAAACGATTGAAATCAAGGCCATGGTTGATGCTGCCTGTTTTGGCCGACACAGGGTATTAGCGAGGGCTGTTCAGTTCTAAGCACCCATTTGGAGTCCTTATTTTGTAGATTTTCTCTGAGTCACAGATTTCTGGAGGGGGGTTAGCTTGTTCATTCATAACAAGTGAGTCAGGCCATTTAAGGAAACAATGGTGATTGAAGCCTGTTGTTGCTCCTGTGTAATAAATCTCCCTACACAAAGACTCATTGATTTTAATTTTAATACAAGTTCCTCATTTGCTGGATGATTCGCTAACAGCACCCACAAAGATGTGTAGGTCAGGACCGAGGTCAAATGTCAGAATTCGGTTTTAAAGCACCTTTTTCTCTAACTTTTTTTAGCCTCCATTTTTGTAGTTTTCTCATCAGTCCATTTATTCAGCATTTCTTGTCTACATTTTCCACTAAATGCTTTATATAACCTCTTTGGGGAGGAGTGCATCACTGCTGCTTATTCAGGATAGACAGTACTCTATTAGCATCAATAATTCATGCTCATTTTAAGTCACGGTCCATCTGTGGCCCGTTTCATGTGATTTTTAAGATTATACCGTGATAACCCAAAATGACTGACCTTGTCGTGGCTTTGGAAAACACCTGTCGCAGAGCCTGTCTCACATGAGGCGTTCACGGTCCTGGTCTGAACATCCGGCAGTTGAAAGGTCACGAATAGTGGGGCTGCTCACATCCAGCTAAGGGAATAACTGACCTCTGGTCGCCGTTATCCGTCCGTCTTCCTGCCAGCGCCAGACTTTTAATTATCATGATGTAATGAGAGACTCTCAGAAAGGAATTATCATTCAAAAGTTTCCTTTTGTGGAATCTGAGGGGCTTCAATCAGCCTCGAGCACCTCCAGAACATCAGTCGGAAATCAGCATGGGTCCCCGATGACTCACGCGCCCATGTGAGCCTCTTTTGTTTGTTTCGTCTGAAAGAGTTTCCTCGATTAGTTCAGGTTTTCGCTGGCGAGTGAACAGTTTTTTCCCCCCCATATGAGTTTGACACTTTTTCTTTTCTTTTTTTCCCTTCTTTTTTTTTCTTCTTTTTTTTGATGACTTCTGGCCTTAAAGCTGACGAATGTTTTCAGTTGAAATTTGTTCAGCTGATTTATGCTGTATTTCAGCAATCCGGGCCAAGTACCTTGTTTAAGGTTACAGTAGCCACTCCTTGGCCCTCAAATCCCTTCCAAGCCCTTGGCCCTGCGTTACTACTCAGGTCTAATTTAGAATGTTATAATATTTAATACTTAATCTTTAACTGAAATGTGAATAACCCTTCAATACTGCTGTTGTCCTTTGTGCTATGAACAAGTAACCGAGTAGCTACAGCAAATGACGGAAAAAACACTTGGGTTTGTTATGGTGCCTTTTACAACAAAGCTGCAAAGACCGTTCTCAGGCAGGTATTTCATCAGACGCCGCCAGTCTGACAATACGCATTAATCACAACAACCTAATACCCCTCCTCGTGCAACAATGCCGCTCCGGTACGGGCAGCGCATGCGCTTGTGCACGCAGACGTGTGCACGAGGGGTTTCTGGAGGCAGGCAACGGCCCGTGTGTCGAGCGCTGGTGTGTTTTCCCGAGCCGGTGCACCACGCCTCAACCTCGACGTCTCAATGGAACACCCGTAAATTCCATTAATGCGTTCAGTCAGCGGAAAAACCCTTCATCGATCGGCGGTCCTGCCGTGGTAACTTGAGAATGCCGTGACGGATACGCCTAACACTTGCCAGGAGTTGTGTGAGGGGCGAGTGTCTCCCTCTTAATTAAAGTCATGAAGCACACTACATCGGAGTGCCTAATCAAAACCCCATTTGTCAGGACCTGTATGGGATACCAAGGCTAAACGATCCGTCCCCATTGGACAGAAAGAGGAGCATCATGGGTATTCCTCAACTCCTCACTGAAGCTCCCATTTTGCCATTTAGTATTGGTTTCACATGTCTGCCAAACTCAAATATATCTCTTCGAATGCATCTCTTCCTTTTCTAAAAGAAATGTACAATATTTATTGTAATTTACAGGCAGCTATGAGCTTAACAGCAAGATTCTAATCAGTATGGGAAAAAAATACAGGTTAAAAACACGTAGTGTCGCAAACTTGTCAATTACAATCATTGTGTAAAGTATAATGATATTCTGTAGGAAATGTAATTTCCATTTTAAACCATGAAGCAACAACCATTGTGATTTTTTTCTTTGCCAGGCACCAGGCAGTTCTATTGTCTTTCTCTGCTGAGGCAGAACACTCTTATGATTATTGTTTTTTTATTAAGTATTTGCAGACCTATTTTTAAATCATGTCAGTCTCTGCGTGGAATTCAGTCCTTCCATCTGACCGGCACACAACAAATGTTTTTTTCCTCTAGTCCACAGTATATAGTGAGTAACTTGGAGGGAGGAAAGTGAAGCTAAGCCCAGATCGGGGGATCGAATTACCCTGTTCATAGCTGAAAGGATTCCTTGGATAGTGTTTGTGTTGGGAGAGAAGGCTTCCAAAAGAGCACTTTACTCGGCAGTGTGATAGCTATTGATTGGTGAGGACCTTCGTAACTGTTGAGACTCCAGCATTACCTTAGAAATCAATACAATCTAACATTGAAATAAAATCAACCTGAAAAGCTATCATTCTCTGGAAGGTATTATAGATGCATCCAATCTCGAGCCTTGTGATAAAGCTTTGACGTGCTTTTTAAATTCAACAAAAAAAAAACCTAATTAATGAAAGTCCATAGATGCAAGCCCAAATCACAGGAAAACTGCTGAATCCATTCCAAAAATGTAATTATAATTGAATTTTGCATTAAAATGATGGCTATATCTAACCACATACTTAGTGGTTAAATAATTGCCTGTATTGTTGTAAAATTACCACATTACCATAATAAAATTACCATTTTATTGGATCAGTTGAGATGCTTGACTCAGACGGTTTTATGGATATCGGGTCTCAAAGCTGATCTAAAAGGGCCAAGACTCCCAGATAGACTGGAGGGGGAAAAAAAAAAACTTAATCCTGGATTATTCATCAAATAAACACAGAATTAATTTTGAACACTAATTAACCTTAGAGTGTGTGAGTGATTAACTTCCAATCAAGCATTCGGCCAGAAAATGAAGGCAACATCTCTAAGCGCCGTTTAGCACGCGTTCCGCTGACAAGCTAGCCGTGTGGTAGAGACATTTTCATCATGACCTTCAAGGCGTCTGTTACTGTAAAGAAAAACAAGGGGTAAGTCGGGTGAATGAAAGAGGAGATTCCCCTTCTCCTCCGGTGGGGAATAAATTTAAGCCTGGGGGCCTGGGGTGTAGGCAAAATGAGTTTGCTGGTGCAGTGTCAAAGTCATGGGAAATTTCACGGCGACCAGCTTCTTGGTCTTGCTACGGTTCTCATTAATAAAACATGAAACTACTGACTCCACAGAGATGGACAGGGAGGCTCCCCCGGCAGCGGGGATATTACAATACAACACTCCTCGACGCTATCTCTTTCCTCCGACAGACGTGACACATTTTCGCTGGAACGGCACTGAGATGTAGAGCGTTTGTTGGAGCAGAAGAAAGATCAGAAAGAGAAGAGTCATATTTTTAGCTCATATCAGATGAGTTCACATTGAAGAGCACGCACTATGTTTACGTTTAGGTGTTCACAACAAACGGCGCTGGATTTATGTGTTCTTCGGGATAATATTTCTTCAAGACCACACTTAAGTGTCTTCCCCTTGGTGTATTCTTGCCTGCAATATCGTTCTTTATTACTTTTCCAGGTGCACCTTCTAAGGCGGTGCTTGAAGAAGTCGAAAGTAAGCTTTAGAAGGAGCGGCGTTGGAAAGATGGAAAGCTGGGTGGCTTCTGACATCTCCAAAAATCTGATGGAGACTTTGGAGATGCTGAATGATCTGCTGTGGGCATATCGCATGAAGGCCTGTATGTTTGGACAGCCCATATGACCTGTTTCAGGCCCTGAAACGAAAACGGGTGCCCGGATAATGATTGTTAAACACAATTATCATTATTAAGATATTTCACCGAACGCGACTGGCGGCTTATATACACGCGTAGTTCCTTAAGGAATTCACTCCAGACAATAATGTATGAGAAGAGAATAGAAAAGTGGAAACGCATGGTGCAAGACCCATAAGAAATACGTGAGACTGTCGCTTGTACACTATGGTGGTTCCACTGGGTTAATTGGGATTGGGAACCACGACAACACCACAGTGGTGTGGATCTCCAGCCAGCAGCATTGTCACCGTATTATTCACAAGCAGGCTGTGGTTGATCACGCCTGTGGCACAGAAGCAAACGGACATCAGAACAGTGAAGGAGGAGGACTCTGGCGGATTCGAAAGGGCGTGGAACACATATCACGACCGTGACAGTGACAGTGTTGCTATTCACAGGGCACGTGTTGTGTAAGGGGGGAGGGTTGAGGCGCATGAGAACAAAGCTATCCATCTTCCGTGGTTTCAACAGCCGACGAACGCTTTGAGTTTAAAGTGTGCCTTTGGCTTGCATTTGCGGACAATCGCTCGTATTTGGTGTGCGTTGTTTGCAGACTGATTCAGCAGAAAAAAACTTGACCTGCCTGGGTGTAAGAAGATCTACCATGTAGCAAAGCACTGTGGGACAGACAATAAGATTTGCATTTGACAGGAAATTGCTTCAGGTTCTCACAGGGCCTCGGGCTTGACCCACATATTGTAGCGATTGATATGATCGTCGCCGCCGTAATATCTGTAATCACTCTCCGTTTGGACTACTCCTCCTTAACAGGGGGACTGAGGACTGACACCGGCGTTCTGAAGAGGCTCTTTGCGATTTTCAGGGTCAGCTCTTAAGCGTTTCGAGTCACGCCGGCACGATGTGATTAAACTTCTACCGCTGGCCTAAACCAAGGTGAGACCTTGGCAATCAAAAGAAATAAAAAACACAACCAACTTCCCTAGGTGGGATGTAAAAAAAAAAAATACATGTATATCTTTGAGGCGGAAAAATAGTCATCTATTTTCAATGATGTGGAATGAGCACGTGTTCCCCTCCCCCGCCACTCGAGACGTGCGGAGCTGATAAACCACAAGGACAGGGAGACAGACTCAAATGCAAACTCCACCGGGCTCAGGATGCAGCACCACTTTGCACATGCAGAAAGGACAGCTGGGAAACAGGAAGCGCGGAAAAGCCCGCGACAGCCTAAGTAAACAATCCCTTTCCAAAGCTCGATGCATTTTATTGTCTGAGAGAGCAATCTGAGCTCTGTGCCTTCAATGTTTGTCTAAATGACTGCATGTGTTAATGGTCGCGTTAATGCATGATTTTATTCCGTTTGATGGTTTGCATACACACTCCACTGGAGGTCAGTATGATGTGCATCTCTTGGAGCTTGTAAAGTCAATTGCTGCCTTTATGACCCTGAGACTCTGTGAGCTCTGAAGAATGTCTTTATCATTTTCACAGGACAGACAGGGGCTTTTGATGAGAAGTTAAAGGTCTGCTAATTGTCACACTGCTGACCCAGCTCACCCAAACTGCTCAACCGGCAACAGATTGACCCCTATCTTGTTTTAGACCACTCCAGGAGAGGTGCTCTGAACTTAGGCATTATCAATCATTCATATGTTAGCGGACAACGGAGGCCCTCCTTGACACCTAAGGAAATTTGTTTCAGTTAATTATAGGACTCTATTTTGTATTTACTTACCTAGACATTTTTGATTCAGAGCAAAACTCAACAATCAATCTTGCATAACTTAACCTACATTTATATTGTAGGCCGATCTGAGCAGTGCGTCAGCTTTTAGGTCCGGAGTGCAACGATTCCTTTAATAAACAGTCCACACTGCTGTTCACGCTTCACATTTTTGTGTTCCCCAAACATATGCATGCGTGCTGGCTACAGAGGACCCTCTGAACCGCGCTCGACAGGGAGCGGGGAATTCCCGGCCGTCTGTCGCCGTTTGTGTGACACTGAGGGCTGCAGGAGGCGGTCACTGGTGGGCAGCTAGCTAGTGTGGTCACTGGTGAGCGGCTCCTGCCTTTGCCGGGGGGACCAGACGGCCTGACATGACATGGGGTGTGGGATATTCTAATTCCAGAGCCCTGTGACAGATCCAAGCTCCCCTGTGGAACAGAGCAACACCAAGGCAAATATGTTCCGACTCGGTTGCCATGGTGACCACAATTCAGCCAGGGTATTTCCTAATTAGAGTACAAAGATTGTGGCGGATGAATAAAACGTTTCAGACTTATAGCTGGCACTAGCAAGTCCTGTTCTCTCGAGCCCCGTATCGATGCGCAGGGGCGATAAGTGACGGTCTCGAGTGTTCTTTACGGGGGGTGGTCAGCCAGAGATCGAGAGGAACCCAGCACTTAGCTAATTACTCAGAGACGGCAGACCCCGCGGGAAGCTACAGAGACGTTAAACGGCATCGTATATATTTACTACTGAAGGCTGCGGCAGCTGATGAGAAAACCCGCACGCATGAAACAGCCCAGCAGAATTCAGTGCAGCAGACTGCCTGAGAGGGCTGGGTTTTGCCTTCTGTTTGTCACAGTACATAAATTCAGCTTGAATGCAATGGCCTGTTCACTGGCTGATGTGATGTCGACGTGGGACGCAGTCTGCAGGACGGGCGAGGATGTTTACCCTTGGCGTGTTTTTCTTCCTTTCTTTTGTTTGTTTGATGGAGGTCATTTGTGAAGCAGTGGAACTTTCCTTTGAGGACGCGGCCGGAACAGACGTAACCTGGGAGTTAACGAACGCTTGGAGTGGATAATTTAACTATACATTACCAGTAATTGGAAGCAACAGAGGACATATTTTCTGCGAGGTTGGAAATTCTCCATCCACCCACAATTTAATTACGACAATGAGAACAAACACATTTCATTAATGTCCCCAAACAACACAACGGCTAATACCTACCAAATCCCTGGTTTTAAAAAAGCGTGATTTTTCACCTTTGCTGTTTCGCAGGGAATTCCATGTTACCACAAAGGGGAAAAAGTCTAATTTAAATTATTTCTGATATTGAAATGAATGAATAATTGATTTCTTCATTAGCTGGGGATGACACTGCTAAAATGTTAATAAAGCCCCATTGCTAAAAATGGCCCAAAGAGTCTTCCACCCACAATTCATCATTTTTGATCTGTCTCGTCCACTTTTTTTATCCAGTTTGAATTTGAGTAGCTGCTCCGAAACTGAGCCAGGTGCGCCCTTTTTACCTTTTTCACCATAACACTCCAAGTTACCCATTTTAAAAGACTTAAGATATATATTCCACACATATCTTTTATACTCAGGTGTGGCCCTGTTTAGGTACCGTCCAGGACCTCAATATCGCCAATATTACATATCGCCTTCTTGTCATTTAGCAGACGCTCCTAACCAGAGCAGCATACACAAGCGCCATAGGGATCAAAAATATTTTTAGGAACAACGCAAAAATGTCCCATTGTTAAGTGCTTCAAGAAAGTGGACAGACAAGGGAGATAGGGAGATATACAGTGCTCGCAATTTACCTACTATGGTACAGCCGTACAGGTTCAATGGAAATACAGAATTTCCATTGTACATTATACAGGATCATCCTGTGTTTAAATTTTCTGCCCTGACCCATAAGCGCAGTTAAAATCCCTCTTTCTCCCCCGGCTCAGAGGGGCTTGGGCTTATCCCCAGTTACCTCTCATTTCCCAAGAGATAATAGCTAACTGTCCCCCCACTTAACCTTATTATTGCTCGAGCGATCGGGCGTCAAGGCTACACGGACCCAGCAGACACAAACTCAGTGCCCCCCCCATACCAAGGCTTTCTGTTGCCTGTTGGCCACATCTCAACTGTGGTGTGTCAGACTATTCTACGGTGGCCCAGAAGTTCAATGCGCAAAACAAAAGCATCATCATCAACGTAAATGCTTTCCATCTCGAGAATGGAATGTCTTACCATTGTGGCCTGTCTGCAGTAACAGTTTAACCCCACTAGGAATATTCTCTAGGAAGTATGAACATTCATTTGAATTCTGAGTGAGAAAACTAAAAAACTAAAAACTTTAGAAGCTAACAATAATAATATTTTCTTGTTAAGTCAACTGGGAAATTTCCCATTATTCCAAATATAATACTTGTGTGGTGAGGAGGTATCAAGGCCCAACTATATTTAGAATATTTTTCCAGATTTTCAGGGTAATTTTAAATATTTTATTAAATATTAATTCAATCCTGGAGGGAAATTCTGACAGTTCTCGAGATTAAATAACTAAATGACTGGCGCACCTGCAATTCAACTCAGCTAAAATCTCCAACGCTGCTTTAGAATCTACCGTTTTGATTTTAAGACATTTTATAATTATTTTTGTATCTTGATTATGAGGACAAAAGCTACAAGGGGGGCTTTTATTTTGATCTTTACAGATGATAAATAACTTTACTTCAACCTTAATATAAATATTGCAGATCTATACTACATTTTAATGCGAGAGACCCACATTGCTGAATGTTCAGACATAGACCGGAGGCATCTGAAAACACTCTGAACACG
>JAOVYW010000040.1:289129-306110 GCA_025775045.1 Hiodon tergisus
GGTAACCATTATCCATCAGAAACTCAGAAGCAATGTAATAAATCAAGGACCAATCCGATATAAAGATACGTCTACCCCTCATGAACCCAAACTGTGTTTAATCAATAACAGCGTTGACTTATTCTTTAAGAGAGAATGGACGCCATTATTTTATGATGAATGCTGGAAAAAACTAACAGCGCGCAAATGACCAGGTTTGCGATTAAGGGATTAGAGATGTGTGTCCCGGTGCGGTTGAAGGAGGAAGATGCCTGCAAGCAAAAACGTCATTTAAAAAAAGAGGGAAAGACCGCTTTTTTAGAGAGCTCTGCTGTTATTCCCTCGTTAGCAGAGGCGATTTGATCATTTGGGCCTTCTTCACAGATACTTTTTGTGTTTCGAAATGCTTCGAAAAAGGACTCTGAAGCTAGAGTAGTGGTCAATTTTGGTAAAAAAAATAAATAGTTTCAGACGGGTCCTTTTGACAGCAATTGCATGCTGTGTTCCGTCACGCCCTGCATTGGTGCGTAGGGGTGATAAGTGACTGCGGTGGAACGGTATTTACAATGTAACGCGATCAGCCATTATGTGCTTTAATTAGTTAAACTTACAGCGTTGTTCCCCTCATGTAAAGAAACAGTTCGCGTTTTGTCCGCCTTCCTCTAACTATTATCTTCCGGAGCGGACAAAGGACACCCTTAACTCCTGAAAATCCTGTCTACGTCTACTTAGAAAACTTCGCCGCGACGTCGACATATCTTAGGTTTCCTTTGAAGAAGCCCCCCAGTTGTTACGTCAAAAAGTCTATTGACCCGCGTTCAGCATTATTATTTTTTTAAATGATTTATTTATGTTAATTTGTAGCCTCAATTGCATGAGCTAATGTCAATGCACAACAATAGATTAGCACCAAACAACTCAGGAGCAATGCTAATTTCAAAGCCTTTTTTTTTTTTTTTTTTTTTTGGAGCACACAGGCTCACGTGTGTTGAAAATAACATATTCAAGGTCTCAAGCCGGCGATTAGCATGTACTTTCAGCAGTTGTTTGCACTGTGAAGTAGCATATGGTCTCAAGACAAGATCTGAGTTGTCCGTGGGAGGGCTAGTTGTTTAAGTGTGCCGTTTTCCAGCACCCATTGTGGATCAGTTGCCATTTCCTACACACTGCCCGAGTGCGACAGTTAAAGGGCCGTGTTGCACACAAAAAGAACAACAAAGCACAATTATAACAATTCAACAGTTTCCGAAGGAGTTTCACGCTGCGCTAAATGAAAAGTGAGAGGCAACGTGGTGCTTAAGTGTATAAAATTGTCGAGCTGTTCATTCACTCCCACTAAATGAGCCTTTTTATCATTTGAAGTTGCAAACACAGCCAGTTTTTGCTCGTAGAGATTTCATTATAAACCTAGCTAGTTTCTGGATATTCATGCGAGGCTGGTGGTTACTTTGATCAGATGATCTTAGGGATTACTGTCTGTATTCAGGCCTATCATGACAAATAGCAGTGTGCAAAACAAAAACAAAGCCAATATCTTCTGTCACACTGATTGGTGGACCAATAGGATGCTTGCCAATAAGACCAATAGGAGCTAGTTCACAGACCACATCTGCATAGACCTGCTGCAGGCAAAATAACAAAACCAGTCAGTCAAACTGGAGTAAAAAATGCAACGTTGATGTAACTGTCAATCATCCTTCCTCAACAGACACAGTGAAATGTGCATAAGGCAACTTAGATTAGATTGGCAATACACAATCTTGGCTATGCTGATTTTAGGATTGTGTCAAGGTACTGTATTCTTTGGGGTATACCCAAATCACTCAGGAGATTTTTTTCAGGTTGTCCGCGCAACATAAAAACGAGTATATTAAAAAAAAATATACTTAAATAAGACGTTTAACAGGCATGAACATTGGGGCTATACGTTAATGTAGACGGCCCCCTGGAGTCTGTGAGGGGGTTCTGTGAAGGTTGGCGTGGCCAGTCCAGTACTTCACGCTGAACACAGATGAGAAAAGAGCCTGAGTCATATTGTGGTGGTGCATTTAGATAAGATGGCTAAGAAGGCTTCACAGCCGGGATTTGCATTGGCTTAATAGCATGCATTTCCCTTCAGTGGCACTGAAGACATCCAAACAAAGTCTGAGTGATACCTTTACACTTTCACCGCAAGTGGATGTCTGTTTGACTGTCTAACTGTAGCGTAAATCCCACAGTAAATAAGAAACATAACGGCATCACAGCTTGAATATGTTTGACATAACGTTGCCGTTTTCTCCAACGTCCGTCAAAGTTAGACCCACGGGGACCTTGGTGCTTCACCCTGCTCATAAATCTCTTATTCTTCTCCAGTTAGTGTGGTTGGATACCTGACACTCTGAATGTTCATGGTTGAAATATTACTTGAGTAGTTTTGTGTCAGATTGCTGAAACGTCCCTCCCCCTGTCGGGTTGGATTAACGATCTAAATTACTGTTCAGACGCAGGACCTCGGAACTCAAATTAGTGACCATAGAATGTTCACTCTCCAGATGGATTCAAGAGAGTAAAGAACAGGTGGGTGTGGCTAAAAACGTAATACTGGAACAGCTCCACCAGTAATATCTAAGCATTACTTCAAGGCCAAGTCTAACTTGGCTAACAGGCTAACCTGTACGACGTCGCCATCTATTGGTGACAAAAAAAAGCAAAACGGGTATTAAAATGAAACATGATTTTAGATACATAATACAAATGCATTTCTTTTTAAATTAATATAGCTCTTTCAAACACGTTTTTTTAAATGGATGTTAAGACAAACATACACTGCTCAGTTCATCCACTTAATTGAATTTATCACCCTCTTTGTATTAAAAAAATAATATCTGCTGTTCAGAAATGTAACCATTATCTGCGGTGCTCCAGTTTTTGAATCGGAAATAAACTTAGCTAGGAGGTCAGCAAACATTAATTTACCCCTTACTGTGTCTTGTATACTACACAATTTAAGTGTTCCTGGTGGCAAAATTAGCTGTAGCTAGAAACATTTTTTTAACTTGACCTTCCTCTGCTAACAAAAAAAAAAAAACTGCCATTAAAAGGTATTGACAAAATATCTAGCTGATTAATGATAGCTAGAATCTTGTCTTTGGTTATTGTCGGCCACAAATAGCAAGATGTAATCAAAATGTTACTTGAATAAAATTTTTTGGCTGAAATTCAATTCACTGAAAAAGAACCGTGTCCAATTTGGGATTAACAATAACAATAACAATATTTAAGTTTGAACAAAGGTCCAGTAAACTGCTGCCACCTACTGTCAGAAGTAAGGAAGTTAACTCAATATTCTTGAAGTTGGCGACTTAATTTGGTTTGGGTTAAAAAAATGGTAAAAACCGTACCCAAGCAACTAACGGAAAAGTAGCAAAGAATTACTGATGTATAATTTTTTAAGTGGATAAAAGCAATCATGAAAGTCATGACTTTGAATCCCAAACCACTAATCAAACACTGGCAAGACACAGCGAGGCGTTGGTTCCGCCGAACCCGAACGAGTTGGTAAGAGCAACCCGCCTGCCCCTACTCGTCCACTTTTGGGCGGTGCAAGGCACGTAATTGAGGTCGAACTCCGGCTCGGTCCGGTCCAGGTTTAGCGTAGGGGGCATGATGCTATGGTAGCATGCCAGGGCTGTGAATGCCGCCTCCAAGGCCCCGGCTGCCCCCAGTAGGTGCCCTGTGGCGCCCTTGGTGGAGGACACAGATAGTGAGCGCGCATGCTGCTGGAAGAGCCTTTTAATGGCGGCGTTTTCAGCAGCGTCCCCTAGAGGTGTGGAGGTCGCATGGGCGTTGATGTAGGTTACATCTTCGGGTTTCACACCAGCATTGTTGAGTGCCGCAGACATGCACCTAACGGCAAAATAAAAACAAATTGTACCAATAACAAATGCAATTCAAGTTTTAAAATGTAATGCATATACTCATAAAGTTATCCCGTCAGCTTTATTAGGTCCTCTGTAACCGATTGAGTCAGCTATCATGTGTCAACAGGGAATTTTCAAAACACATTTAGAGATCTTCCCATAAAAAAAATGCTGAGAATCGGCAGATTTACCGTTTGGCGCGCATGGGCAAGAGCGCCTACCTGAACGCTCCGTCTCCATCCGCTGAGGGGGCAGTAATGTGGCTGGCGTCCCCCGAGAGTCCATACCCCAGCACCTCAGCGTACACTCGGGCCCCCCGTCCAAGGGCACGCTCGCGTTCCTCCAGGACCAGCACGGCGGCCCCCTCACCCATGACGAAGCCCTCCCTCTCAGGGTGGAAGGGCCGAGAGGCCAGCCGGGGGCTGGAGTTCCAGCTGGTGCTCAGGGCGCGCGCCCGGGCAAAGCCGGCCATCGCCAGGGGGCTGATGCAGGCTTCCGTGCCCCCGGCGAGCATGGCATCCGCATCGCCGTAGGCCACAAACCGGGCGGCGTCGCCAACCGCGTGCGCCCCCGTGGTGCAGGCTGTGGACACAGCGTGGTTTGGGCCCTTCAGGCTGTGTTTGATACTAATGTGCCCCGCAGCCATGTTGACCAGGATCCGAGGGACAAAGAAGGGGCTGACTTTGCTGTAGCCCTTGGTCTGGAACAAGGTGGCGGTGCGGGAAATCTCGTCCAGCGACACCATGCCCATGCCCACCGCCACCCCTGTGGTCAGCTGCTCCTCAAGGCTGGTGGGATACCATCCCGAGTCCCTGAGGGCCAGCTCTGCAGCCCCCAGTGCCATGATAGTGGCCGGGGACATGCTGTTGATCTCCCCCCGGGATGCAAACCTCTCCTGCTGGAACTGGCCCTCACCGTCCCCTCTGGGAACACGGCCCGCCACTCTGCATGGGACGCCTACGTACTCCTCCGAATCCAAGCTGATGACTCCGCTCTCGCCACATACCAAGCGCTCCCAAGGCAGGGCTACGCCAGCCCCGAGGGGAGAGACCAGTCCAATCCCGGTGATCACCACTCTCCGCCGGGGGTTGAAAGGAGTTGGATGGCTGTAGTGTCTCACGCAGGAACACGCACAGACCCTTGTGGTGAAGAGCTTAGACTCTGTCGATTTCAGCAGCAGCTTTTTCCAACATGATACTGATATGACACGCATGTTGTTTTTCAGGCCGTGTTGGAGAATGAACTGACGCTACAGAAATAACACAAAAATATTAGTAACTCGTAAAAAAGTTAATATAAAAAATATACAAATTAAAACAAAGCAGCTGGACTAATATAATTTAATATATTATATTAATTACTGATAGTTTAATCCTTAAAAAAAAACAATGCAAGTAATTATAGCATATGGACGAGCTATTATTCAACTAGCTAGATCAGCCTATCGATCTTCATATGACTATATGTTTTAGTACCGTCTGCTCAATAATCAACAAAAATTTTCCAAAATAAGCTAAAATGCGTTAAACAATAATGACAACGAAAGCGTGCGAAATGTAATGTTTTTTTTTTTTTTGTAAAATAAAGTAAACATACATGAAATGCAAAGCTTTGACCTTTAGCTTTGTTATTTTACATGAAACAGCTATTTAGGTCGGCATTAATCGGATATGTCATCAACTGCCAGCTGGTTAAAACGACCGGCTTACCAGAGATTTTAGTGTCTTTGAAGAGTCTAACAGCAAGTTATTATTTTCAGATCTAGTATTAATGCACATAGCAGAACAGTAAAATTCACATGTTTGTGAAATGAGGACCCAACAACACATTGCCTGTTATTGCCCGGACAAAATTGACAAGGTGCAATTAAAACGAATAAAAATAATAATGATTAAACAAATCATAATTAATTTTTTCCCCAAAATTAAAATTGCGTTGAAACAAAAAGCAGTAATTGGTAATAATAAATCAAACGTTGGGCTATTTCGTTCAGGCGTTTCACAGACAGCACTACCATTCTGAGCTTACGCAGAAAGAAAGAGTGAAGTCGTTTAGGTCCTACCTGCCGGGCTGTAGTCGAGTGTTTAAAGCGGAGCAACGATGGCCGAATCACCGGGAGTCCGTGCGCTATGTGAAAATTCCAATGACGTGTTCTTAGACGTTTCCAAGTTGTTGTTAACTTACGCGGACAATATCCTTAGGTAATAACAGTTTTAACTATTTTGATATATATGACAAATGAGTGGCGAAACTAGACAGTTTTGTGCAGTGTCATCTTAATGGAAACAGCCTCGAAGGTTGAGTCAGTGGATAAATCGTTTATACCTTTCGATGTAATTGTAAGCTAGTTGCTAGTGAGCTAGTTGCTGTCACGTTAAAATGATCATGTGTTTTCTCTGCTGCTTGGCATGGTAGATTGTAACGATAGCAATAACCAGTGTCAATGTTGAAAGTTAAGAAATATCTATGACAAATGGCCAGAAACTTTCTTTAATCGAAATTACTTATTTGTTACGATAAAATGCACAAATGGAAGAAAAAAAAAATACTTGTAAAATTCCGTATGTTGTCATTTCATTTGCATCAACCCAGTTAGCTGCTGACATCCAGGCCGAAAAAGAACAGCCGCGCTGTATCGTATATTACGTAGTTAGCAGGCGAGTCAATTATTACTTGTATTGCTAAATACATATACACTTTTCTTAAACCGACCAAACATCAGTATAATGTATGGCGCCCACAATGTAACATATTCCGAATGTATTAAATACTTGCGTCATGCACGATGACCAAAAAAAAGGCACGTCACGTCATGCAGGTCGGCGCGCAAATTTCAGGTATTCCTCCTTTTTGTTTTCTCACGGTCAGGAACCCAAATGAAGACAAATACAGATCGATACGAATCGGAAACCCCACATTTTCTACGAGACTGCTGCCGATCAAGGGAGCTGTGGAGTGCCTGTTTGAGATGGGTTTCGAAGAGGTACTTCGAATATGAAATATATATATATATATATATACATCACACACACACACACACATTTACTTTTTCCCTTGATTTTTCAGTTAATGTTTTAAAATTTTAAATTAGAACCCAGTTGTGTTTTGGTAAGTATTGGGTATTCCCATAGACTATTTCAAGAGTGGTGATGGGTCATGCAACCTACTTAGTGATGTGTTTAAATTACGTCTTCCACATGCACCTTGTTACCATGTTTACTTCTGTCTGCCCACAAGAAACCTGACATAAATGTTTGAATATTTATCTACTGGGTCAATAAACAATGAATAAACTTAAAATAAAACCGGCGTCACATAAAAGGCGTTTTCCTCCGCAGGCGGAAACTCATCTGGTGTTCCCGACGACCGCGTCCGTGGAGCCGCTGAGACGGATCCGGGAGTCCATCGCTGCTGAGAGGGATCAGAGGCTGGGGGTGGGGCGACCCTCTCTGAGCTCCCAGACTGTAGCCCCCAGCAGCGCCCTGCCCCTGTCGGCCCCTGCTCCGGCCCCGGGCCCCGCTTCAGCTGCCCCCGCTGCCCCCGACCCCCCCGCTGTTCCAGCAGCCTCGCAGCCGCCACCCGTGGTAACGTTTCTGGGTTTATTTCATTTAAATGTTGTTGTTTACATGATCCCCTGTATCTTGGCTTGGGTGATGAACAGTGCATGTACTACAGTTGTACACAGATGCTGTCTGTGAGTGAGAGAGACTTTATTGTGTTGTTCCTGAAAGCTTTACACTGATTTAAAATATTTTTTTATTATTATTGCTACCACAAGCGCTGAAATGGAGGTTGTCTGTTCGGTCTTGTGGCGATACCAGTGCTGTTTTTACAGTGTTGCCTCCGGTATTTAATTCTCATTAGGTTGTGGGTTAATGAAGTTGTAGCTTTGAGTTTCCTTGTTTCCCGTAAGGCGCAGTAATGTGACGTGAGGCACGGCCCAGTAAAACTCAATATCCCATAAATCCAAGTCAGTTCTCACGTGCACTCTGTAGCGGGGCAAGTGGGCGAAGAAAAACGGAAGCGAAAGGACATAATCTCAGAAAACCCGTTTGGTGGAAACGTTGGCATTCCTGTTGACTGCTCCTCGGTATTAAGGCTCTCTTTCTCTCCCTTTCGGCCCTCCGCTCCTCTGTTCCTTCTCTCTGTCCTCCCTACATTAGGAGAAAAGTATGAGTTTCTTTAGGACGCTCCAATCCAACTGCCAGCATGTACTGGTGTACGAGAGCCCCGCGCTGCAACAGAAAGCCCTCGCGTGCGTCCCCGTCCAGGAGCTGCGCACCCAGGCCCAGGAGAACCTGGAGAGAGCCAAGCAGGCAGACCCAGGTGAGACGCAGTGCTGCCCACTGTGTTGTTATTCTTGGGATTAATTTATTATAGATTTTCACCTGGATTAGAAACCAATAGAAAACCATATTGAGCAAGGGCAGTTAGCGGTATAGCGGTTATGGTGACGGGCTTGTAACCGGGTTCGGATCCCACTCCAGCTGTCGTACTCTTAAGCGAGGTACTTAACCGGCATTGCTTTAGTAAAATGTGCAGCTGTCTAGGTGGATGAATACAGAAACTATTAGCTTTCTGAGTCACTTTGGATTCCTGTGTGCGAAACGCAGAATTCTCTGTTCATGCATTTTCTGTTCATGCAAGTTTGTTACTCTTTAAACCTTACTGTTACGGCGGCCCTTAATGATTAAACAGTAATACCAGGCAAATTTTTAACATGACAAAACTGTCAGGTGACTGAGTGAAAAGGGACACCCCCTTTTTTTCTCTCCATTGTTTTGACTGAAGAGTGCAACGTAGCAGAAGATGACCTGTTGCTGCTGGAGCTTCTGAGGTGGTTCAAGGCCGATTTCTTCACCTGGGTGAACTGCCTTCCTTGCAGCCGCTGCGGGGGCCAGACCCGGTCCTCTGGGTCGCTGCCGCCCACCCCCGACGAGCTGCGCTGGGACGCCCACCAGGTGGAGGACCACCACTGCAGCGTCTGCCAGCTCACCACCAGGTTCCCCAGGTGCAGCGCTCGAAGCGACTTCTCCTCGAATGTCTTTGGCTGCATCTTCCCAGCTTGGCAGCGTTGGCATCAGCTGTAAAATGCGTTCCTATGTGTCTGCCTGAAGCACCATGTGATCCCACCAGCCGAGTTTAAATTCTCTGATTGGTGTTCTCTCTGTTCAGATACAACAATCCCGAAAAGCTGCTAGAGACCAGGAGAGGGCGCTGTGGGGAATGGGCCAACTGCTTCACGCTGTGCTGTCGAGCGCTGGGGTTGGAAGCCCGATACGTCTGGGCCAGTACAGGTGCGTCCTCTCGTTACAGGCACACGTCTCCCTCCTTCACTCGCCTCTGTGAGCGCGACCCTGACCCTCGCCCCTCTCTGATACAGACCACGTGTGGACGGAGGTGTATTCCCTGTCCCAGCGCCGTTGGCTCCACTGCGATTCCTGCGAGGACGCGTGCGACAAGCCCCTCCTCTACGAGGTCGGTTGGGGCCGGAAGCTCGTCTACATCATAGCCTTCTCCAAAGATCAGGTGAAGGACAGGTTTTTAAGCGTCCCGTTCGTTAAAAAAAAAAAAAAAAAACATTAGCATGTGTGAAGTTGAGAAGCTTCAGCTTGTGAAAGCCGTTTTAAGTAGCAAACAAGAACTGGCGTTTTACCATCGGTTACTGATGCTGGGAGACGCTCCCTGCTGTTCATCAAGCATGGATATTCATGGTGTCTACTGCGCTGGTGTGTGGTTGTGGCGTGCAGGTGGTTGACGTGACGTGGCGGTACTCCTGTAAGCACCAGGAGGTTCTGTCCCGACGGACGCAGGTCCAGGAAGCGTGGCTTCGGCAGACCATCAACGGGCTAAACTCTATGGTATGCACCGTAGCTGTTTTTCTGATCCAGGATCAGTTGGTCCAACTGTAATCTCAAACACGACTAAAGATAAATTGGCAAGCAGCAATGTCATGAAACTGCAAGGTCCTCTGAACATCTACACAAGTAACCACAGCATTCCCACTGCTTTAGGGCCTTTGCAAAACCTTTTACCATTTTACTGTTCTTCTACTGCTCAGAGTCATTTCAGGGTTAGGGTACTGTTACAAAATTCTACAGTTTCAACCAATCACCTTAATATTCATTTGTAAATTAATTAGAAAAAAAATCGTTTTTATGTTTTAAGTGTTCCACAATACTTCTTGCCCTCTCCATTGAGCTCCTATAATAATGCTTATAATTTAGCAGCAGTAGTTACAGTAATGACCCCTGCCCTGCCCTGCCTTGCTCCAGAGACAGCAGTCGCTCAGCGTGGAGAGACAGCAGGAGCTGCTGGAGAGGCTGCTGGTGGAGCTGGTGGAGTTCATCTCGCCCAAGACGCCCAAGCCGGGCGAGCTGGGCGGCCGCACCTCGGGCTCCATGGCCTGGAGGGTGGCTCGGGGGGAGTCCGGCGGGTCCGCCGCGGTAAGGGACTGTCCTTTACTAGCCGTCGCGCGTCGCACTGTAATTGAACTGGTTAGGCCGATGTCGTGAGGTCTGGGGGAGATGGGATGACTCTGGGGCCAGGCTGGAGATTTGAATGGCAGCGGTATGGTACACCTGCAGGTATCTGGATGGGTCTTCGAAGCGTGGAGTGGTTTCAATGTTCCTTTGCTCCTGGTTTAACGGCTTGTTTTGCCATGAATGACAATATATCTGTGCACTGCTGATGGATGGAGAAGGCAATACTCCATCTAAGTAAGTAAATAATAAAGTATGTAGTCAGAATGTTGGTAAATTTAGCTGTACTGAATTCCAGTGGATGTTACGTTTTTAACTAGGTGCTTCTTTTGTCGGAAGACACGATTGTTTTGTCAAACTCGTTCTGCAAAGGGGTAGTAAAATTTTTCATGTGGTTTATAATGAGACTCTGTAAGCCTAGTGTATTAATTGAAAAAGATCCCATCACTCACATGGAAAGGAAGTGAAATGATCAGAATGAACTGCCTTGGCTGAAGCTCGGAACGCCATCTTGTGGCGCGTCTTGGCACTCGCAGGTCCCCGAGGGCTTTGTGTTTGTCCCCACGGAGACGGAGAAGACCGGGAAGACGTTTCACCTCCAGTACAGCGTGACGAAGGACCGGTACTTCCGAGTGTCCAATGGGCGGGAGGAGCTCCAGGGCTGGGAACGAGGCGTGTGGAGGAGAGAGTCCGTCTTCAGGAAGGTTGAGCAGGACTGGCAGATGGTGAGGGTTTCCCTTGGCATTTGTTTAACTGAAAGACCCCTCCTCCGAAAGGACTTTGATTGCATGGGTAGTGCACATTTGGACATGCAGAGATTTATCAGCGTATATTATATTATATTATATATATATATATATATATATAATATATACACGTTTATATGTACTAAATTTAAACGGCAATTTTATAAAATACCATTTAAGTGTTTAGTCTTGCCTTATCGGCTAGAACGCCAATTGAAATTGTAGATGTGATGTGACGTGCTGCGTACCGTACCGTGAAAAAGCTGTAAAGTGATGTTTTTCCTGTGAGCTTTCAGCTGCTTTAACTTCAGTAACTGATATATTTACTGAGTATTATAATGTACTGAGTATTTCTTTGTGTCCAGGTTTACATAGCTCGAACGGAAGGGTCTTCCAGTGGGAAAATCTCCTGGAAGGTGGACTGCGGAGCTGTGGGCCTGAAGATGAAGACGGTGTCCGTGAGGGCGCACAGCCAGACCTTCCACTTGGGGCAAATCAGCTGGAGGATGTGTTCTGGCAAGGACAGCGTGGAGTTCTCAGGAGGTACACGGGTGCCACTGCCGGCGTATTGGGACACGGCGAATCCCGCTGGCAATTCTGCGTGTTTGTGTCAGTCCGACCAGACGGTCTGTAGTTTTGGAAGGAACGTGCTGAAAACTGTGTCGCTGCTCTATAGTTCCTTTTCAGGCTAGATGGCCGCTTTTGTCATGTTGGACTGTCTTGTGACCGAGAACCTTTCTTCCCGCACTGTGTCCGCAGACGGCGAAATGCACCCGGCTCCCAGCTTCTCGGGATCCACCGAGCTGCTGGTGGAAGCGGAGCTGACCGGAGAAGGGAACATGGCTTGGCAGCACGCTCAGCTCTTCAGGCACAGTCTGAACGAGCCAGAGGAGTCTTCCTTCGAAATCGTCATAGACCTGGTGGAGGCTTGACCGCGGCCACGCCCGGGCTGAGCTGAACGCTGGGCTGTGCGACGGTTACCTGGTGGAACGCGTTGCGTTGACTTTGGGGGAAATCGTCGGGTGTCGTTCGGCCGACTTTCAGCCAGGGCCTCGGAAGCCCCTGAACTCAGAACGTCAAAGCGGTTTTGGGGGTGCTAACGTCTCTGTCTCTGCAGGGTTGTCTATGCTGACGAAGGCGTCTTCCCTGGTTATTTTCTTGACCGTGGCCCTCCTCAGGTCCAATGTAAAACCATAAGACTTTCACAAGGACAGGGTATGAGTAGGTTGGGCCGTGTCTGAGAGAGTGTTGTCCATATTGTTATATACGCTGTTGACCTGTGCATGTATCTGGATTTTTTTTAGCGGCAGTAGCATCCCTTTTTTAAAACGATATATATGTATGTTCTTTATCCAGGCATTTTAATTAAAAACAAATGCCAAAATTTGTTCAATGCTATATACAAAGGATATGTGAAGTGTAATTTTACCTATGTTCCTGTCATTTGTGCAGGGCAAATGAATTGATTAAAAATAATAATATTAATTCCACCAAAAATAAGTACCGTTTTGACCTGCACTCAGTGATGGCTTGTGCTGCGCTCCGTACATTGGAACACCTCAGGACTCAGGTGAGGGTCACTACTGAGAATAACTAGGCAGCTACACGTCCTCTGTGCATTTATTGAACTTTACAAGCCTAGGATGTATAGTTCCAAAGTGTGTGTTTTTTTTCTTCTTTGTTTTGTTTTTTAATAACCTACGGGGAGTATTGTTGTACTGTGCAGAATAAAATTTTGCAATAGAAATGTCAGTGCCATTATCTACAAGGTTGCCATCAATGGGTACATCACGAAAGGCGGTTAAGTTTTTATTGGTTGAATCGCCGGCTCTCGGCAGACTGCGGACAGGATTGGTCGGTTTCAGACAGAGGTTGATAGTCGCCGTGCTGCTGGTGGAGCCGGACGGAGGTAGCGGCGGTGTTATTGTTCCTGAATAAAAATCAGAACGTGGAAATAAATGTACAGGCTTTTTATTTAATTTTTTAAAAATTGACTTCTATGTTAATTCGTATGATGTTACGGATCTATTTAATTACACGTTTTGTACAGTATTTATACGCAAGCAATTAGCTTGCCTGATAGGAAATCCAGGCCTCAGGCAGCCGCGCTTGTCGATTTTAACAATACCCGTGATAAGCTTCCCTCGTTGCGGGTAGCCGTTTTCACGGAATCTTAACAGAAAAACGTCGCTCTGTAGGCAAACAATATATAGACGCGGACGTTCAAATGGGGTCATTTTTTTAAAACATTATCTGTTTTTAATGGGCAGTTTTTAAACCAAAAGGTGGAGTGGTTTTTAAATACAGCACGATTTTTTTGGATAACACAAAAGAAAGATGTCCAACGGCGCAGCAGGAAGCGGGGGCTTGACTTGGGTGGTAAGGTCCAATAATAATATTTGCACCATTATCAGTATCATAACTCGTAGTACCGTCATTGCGAAGTAGTTCGTGAAACATAATTGGCAATGCCGGGTCAATGGATTCGGTGGAGGTACTCCTAATATTGTCGCAGGGTAATGCATTGTTGTAGATAGCCAATAGGGCTAGTGTAATATGGACAGCATAATTATATTCCAAAACGTGTACAGCATCAGGATTGGATGTAGTAACTACAAACTATGTCAAACAGGCTAAACCGTTTGCAAAAACCGACACTAAAACCGCAACGGTTGAATGAACGACTTTTTCCAAAACTTCTTTTGTGTTATTAGTTGTTAGTACGTGGAAAAATTCTATCACGGTTCAGACATCATATGATTGAAATGTGTATAGCTCAGATAGAAATGTATGCTTTTCGGTGAAACTAGTTGTTGATTTCTCGTCTTTGTGGTTTGCCGGGCTGATGTTTCGCGGAGGCAGCCCTAGGCGATTGGTGCGCCGGTTGCGCGGCTCGGAGCGGATAACAATAGAGCAGCTGACCCTGAGACGCTACTTTCTGCTCCGCGCCAATGTTTGTGTTTGTATACACCGTTTCGTAGTCAACTTTGTAGTATTTAAAAGTGAGATGGGCGGCTCCCAACGCAGGACCGTGTCGGCTCAAGGTCGTGGTTAATTCAGTCTGAGGTTTCCGAAAGCGTGCTGTATCGCTAACGTCCACCTACCTACGCTGAGGTCCACTGTGAAAACTTTTGAGCGAAGGGATCAAGACAAAGGAGAGGAAAACAGTTGATTGAGGTTATATTAAAGACTATTTAAATGCGCTTTCCTTTAATAAAACGGTGCTTGAAATGAATGGCAGTTATATAAACTGTTGTAAACTACAAAGCTGTCATGGTGAAAAGTCATGGTGAAAATTTCCACTTCTTCATTCTCTGACGGTAAATCGGGGAGATTCACTTAAGGCCGGACTGACCTTTTAAACGGGCGAATTTTTAAAGTGTCTCCAGTGTCAGGATCCACAGCTGTGGGCAAAGGCGGAATCTCTGCAGAACTTAATTAATTTGTTTGTTAATACCGTCTCTAAACTTTTTGACTGTTGCCATAATTGTGTTCTGGCGTTGGAGGTGGTTATATGGATCACTGTACTAGTCTGCAAGGTGTCTTGGCATTTCCATGGAAAATTAATAGTGATGAAAAATCACCCATTGGGATATGCAATAGCTGCTCATCTTGGGGAACAGTAGGTGCTCAGATCTCGTCTCGGTCACCTACTAGTCGAACCCCATAGTAACCCGTGCAATTGTGACTTTGCTGTGAACCCGGGATGTTTCACTGGCAGGTCGACATTAACCTCCTGTTGATCACCAGCAGCGGATTGTAACCCTCACAGTTTAGTGTGTGGATCATGCATACAGCTCACAGATGCCATTCATCTGTGTCGTGGATATCACTTTAATTGCAGCCATATTAGGGGTTTTAGGTCGTATTCTAAGTTGTCAAGATGGATTGTGCACAGATCCCTGTAACTGCAACTGTTTATTCGGTGTTTAGATTTTCTGCGGGGGAAACTTCGACTTATCGACCGAAGGTGAACCTGCTGTAACCTGTCTGTGTGTTAAAGTACAAGCTTCCCTGTGTTTCCTGTGAGGGGCTGTGGGGGTTGTCAGAGCATAGCTAGGCCGCCCCGCCGAAGGATCTCGCTGGCCCCTTTATTTTGGACCGGCGACTGCGGAGAAGCGGGAAGCAGTAACGCAGCAGGGTCTACACTTAAGTTCTTTTTTTTTTAACGAAGTGGTGCACGTGTCCAATAACAGACCATCTTTGATAAGAACAATGCCGCCAAAAAGGAAGAGGCGAACGGCCGGGGTGACGGCGCCAAGAGCGAGACCGCCAAGAAGGAGGGTTCCAGGAAGATGTCGGTGGAGCGCGTTTATCAGAAGAAGACCCAGCTGGAGCACATCCTCCTCCGCCCGGACACCTACATCGGGTCCGTGGAGCCCGTCACCCAGGTGATGACCGAGATGCGGTCGCCCTTCTGGGAAATGTAGTCTCCTGTGCTGAAATGATGCTCGTGCCGTTGGCGTAAGGTTTTACTGGGCTCACGCTGGTGTTACTGGGCCCACGGTTACAGCAGTGGCTGGTTTCCCCACCTCGGACCCGAGTCCAGCCTGCTTACTGCTTTCCCGGTAGAGTCGGCTACCCCTGCGCATTCTGTAGCTCGCTACAGCCTGGGTCAACCTTGTCCGAGGACTGCCATTTAAATACAGAAAATGTGTTAAATGTGACTATGTTTTTGGCTGCTTAAGATTTTGCTTAGAGAATAAAGATTTTAAATTTGATGTTTGTTTTACACCAATCATAGTTTTAATTTAATGTAAATTAACCCAATATCTGGCTTTCATTTTATGTTAGCCAGGTATTAATTGGGTATTAAAAATTTTAATCCTTTTTCTCATTTTGATTAAAATGCATTTTTAAATGTTTTTCAGCAAATGTGGGTTTTTGATGAAGATATTGGAATGAATTTACGAGAAATCACCTATGTCCCTGGGTTATACAAAATCTTCGATGAAATTCTAGGTAAGACTTTTTTGAGAAGCAATGCATCGAGTGGGTCTAAACATTCTGGGAATTCCCCCGTGGAGAACGTGATACTTTAAGGACCCTGTCTGGATCGAAAGATTCGCTATCCAGTAAGAGTTCATGACTGTAATGGTAAATAGTGCAGTTAGGTTACGGTTACTGCTAGCGTCGTTCACACGCTATATAGCCTATTGAGTGTATGTCTGCCCTCTAAACCAGAGGTTGGTGAGGTAAATGAAAAACGGTTTAGCCCAGTCTTTAGCGACAGTTGTGAACTCCAGGCTTATTTTGGGCTGTTTGAACTGCCCTTTTTTTGTTTTTCAACACTAGTGTTACCACGGCACAATAGCCCCCCCCCCGCCCCACACACACTTATTGTAACAGCTTCATAATTACTGCCTAAATATTTCATTTGAAGCAGAACTAATCTGGCATCCCTTTGAATTGTCTGATGCTGTAAAAAGCTGCAGGAAAATCGGGAATGGTCTCGAAAACAATGGATGGGGAATACTTCTTAGTCTTTTTTCTTATTCTTTTTGTTTGAAGGAAATCTTTTAGAAGACGTTGAAAGATTTCTGAGTGTCGGGTTCAGGGGCTGGTGTAGTTAGTTTTTTTTTTCTAGGTAACTTAAAATAACTCATTTTCATTTAAGTTATGGCTGCAGGGCGTTCATCTTTGCCCTTTAAAGTTCATTAGCTCATTTTTCTTTTCTCTTCTTTCCTCCGTTAGTAAACGCCGCTGACAACAAACAAAGGGACAAGAACATGTCATGTATCAAAATCTCCATTGACCCGTAAGTATAGCAGGGGTTGTTTTGTCTGTGTTTTAAAGAGCTCTGTGTGTGTGTGTGTGTGTGTGTGTGTGTGTGTGTGTGTGTGTGTGTGTGTGTGTGTGTGTGTGTGTGTGT
>JAOVYW010000040.1:332165-343906 GCA_025775045.1 Hiodon tergisus
TCCGGAGTCGGTGGCGCTTAGACCTTCCGGAGTCGGTGGCGCTTAGACCTTCCGGAGTCGGTGGCTCTTAGACCTTCAGGAGTCACTTTTATCATTCAGGTGGTACACATCCCATAGCATCCGTTTACCACATTTGTCGTCCTGGCTAATGTAACTTTTTAAAATTGCTCATCTTAGAATAGTTTAGATTACCAATAACATTCAGCTCTTGAAGGGATGCAAGATGATTGGGAAATTTAAAGAAAGTTTTTAGCTAGTGATGGAAGATTAGGTTCACCTGATGGTTTTAATTTGAGCATCGTAATTGTGGACCTATGTGATCACCTTCTCCGTCTTCACCGCACGTTCGCCCCACCCCCTCCCACAATGCTTTTCAGAGCTGACGAGAAGGCGTCGTTCACACTCGGTGGATTAATGCACCGAGACAGCTGTGGTGTGGCCATGGAGGACGGGCTATTGTGACAGGTCTCTGTTTGGAGAACCGGATGAGACTCGGGAGTTGTGTGTCCCGGGGGTGCTCATGTGAGCCCTCTAAAGACGGGAGAAGACGGTAACCCTGGAACTAATCGCCAGATCCCTGTCGGGTGGCTGCCCGACGGGAAGCCAGTCACCGTCTCATTGCCCTTTGCAGCAGCAGAAATTGTTGAATGAATTTCATTTGGAAATTTGTGGGGTGTGGGGTGTGTGCATAATTGGCACACTGAAAAGGGCAAAAGGAAATCTTGAAAAATAAAAGAATTGGTAATCTCTTTAAAAATAGTCAAATTCCTAATTTGCACTATCTGAACTGTAATCTCACGGTAATGTTTGTGTACGTAGAAAATAATATAGCGTGTTATGATTTTCAAGCGGTTGCGTTTGAGGACGCGTTTTGCTCAAATCCATTGACATGAATGTCATCGCGTAACTGATGATCCATGTCATCTCTTTTATTTTGGAAAGCTGTTTAACATCTGTTCCTGGCGATTACCGGTGACACACATGCTCTTCGACCTGATACTCACCCAAACAAGCTAATTCCCTTCCGAGAATTCTGTCTTTTGAGTTACCCAAACTAGATCTGTCGTCACCACTCTGGCAAAGCGCTGCAGCAGATGGACAGTTTTGTTCAGAGTTGCTCGAATAAATCTTGTTTGGGTGTTTTTTGTTTTTTAAGTATATGGTGCATGGAGTTATAAGACTGTCTGTGTATTATAAAGAATGATTTTAATTGGTTCCACTGCTTAAAGTGTTCCTAGGACGGATTCTGTGAAGTGAAGTCAACAGAAACATTGTTTCATAAACGTTGGATTTGTGGTACTTTTTCGGAGAAACCAGAGACCCAGCAACACGGGAGTGTGGCCACAGAGGGGTTTCTGATTAAGCAGCCTTGCTTGTATTACGCACCAGCTACAGAATTCTGTATCATTTCTGTCGGCGTCATTAGAGATCTGAATCTTTTGATGACAAACGAATCCCTCTCTTTTACACAGTATTGCATGTAATTGTTTTCTCTACCCAGAGTGCGGAGTTGTTGGGCGGCCTGGAAAGGGTACCAAAGGGGATTTCCACACATGAATTGGTAGTGTAAACACCAGCGAACAAAAAAACATCACACATTCCTTTCATCCATGCAGGTGATGGCTACTTTTCCTTAATTTCCTTCATCAGAATTTGGCACGGTTGACGAGACGAAGGGTGATTGTTTTATAGAATACGCCCCGTATCGGTCTTTTAGCTTCGGTTAGATATCATTTTAATGATGTAGTCACAAGTGAACTAACGGTACTATGATTTGCTCGCTGGCCAGTTAAGGTAGGAACAGGTCTAACCTGATCAGGCTACCACTACCAACTCCCAGACCCTATCAGATAACTTGTCAGATATCAAGTTTGGCTAACCGGCGTAAAAAAACATACCAGTAGAAATCGTACCAGGCTAAGCAATCTTTTTATTTTCCGTCGTTAACGTAAGCTGCAGTTATTGGCCACTCATTGTTCTGTAACATGTAAAAAGTGGTGTTTACTTTGGCGAACGCTCAAGTGTCATAAAAGGGGCCATCATCTGCGCCTGTCCTCAGCCGACTACACGACTCTGTTGTTTCCTTCTGTGATTTTTTTTTGTGTGTGTCTGCATCGCCGAGCTGGGCCTGGGCCCTGAATGACGCCCCTGTCTAATTATAACCGTGAGTGAAAAGGGAGTCCCAGTGAATCAGAAATAAAACTGTGCTGCCGCGGATATTGTGCTATTTTTTAAAAACGCACAGGAGCGATTCGGACTGGTAAGGCTCAGAGCTCAGAGCCCTCTTGGGGAATCCTGGGTCCTGGTGTTGTTTATTTCCCCTGGACTCACCCCAGCCTGCTCACACGTCCACCTCAGGTAACTTGGTGTCGGCGTGGGACATCTGGCTCAGGATAGCGTGTCACACCAGGACCTGTCCCCACGGGTGCAGATTCCCGCTCTCTCAGTGGTGTTCCTGACCAGCTTTCAACCCCCGAGACCTCAAGTGATTGATCAGGCCAGGGAATAAATGAGTGGACAAGCCTGTGAGTGCGACCACAGTCCACGAGCAAGGCAGGAGTGACGGAGGCAGTCGGAAACCGCGCGTGGATGGCCGTTCGGCCTTTTTCTTTGGGGGGGGGGCGCTTGGGTCTTTATTGCGGTGTGAGACCCCGAGGTTGATCCCGTCTTGCCGCGGGGTTGGACTGAAATGAGTCCCCGTCCCCTCAGGGTTCAAACTCGGATTTCCTCAGGTGTAGTTAGGGCTGGCGGACACAAGGACTTATTGCAACTGGTTTCTGGAAGGACCTGAAAGGAAAAACAGATGATTTTAATTGTATTTAAAAATTTTTTTTAAATCTTTTTACTTTTTACGATTTTATCTATTTTTGTGTTTTTTGGAGTGAGTGCCAGTCTGTGTTTGAACATTCTGATCAGGTATGTCGAATTTCAGCATCGGGGGATTTCATGTGATAGACTCTCTGTAAAAAGATCTCTGGTATTTTCAACAGCACAGTGTGATTGCCAAAAGTAGCCAAAATTATTTTGATGCCAACGGGTGAACCCTTTTCTTCAGCAGTGGAGGGTCCTCTCAAACAATGTATAAAACTCAGGGAGTGTTAAATTTACATCTCTGTGAAAATCCATTAAGCAATTGAACTATTAAATAATTTCCACATAAGCCATCAGGTGTTCTAGACGGTGCCTGTCTTCCCAGTTCAGACTCTGTTTACTATTAAGTTCCAATTTTCCATTTTAAATGGACAGATTGGGACATTAGCAGTCGTAATCGCGCGCGGTGTGGGTCGGGCGCTTGTCAAAGTCCTTCCAACGACAATACGGGGATTAGGACCAAGCAGAGGTCATCACCTCATCAAAAAGTTAAACTGGTATCAGGGGCCCTTTTTCAGCCAGATTTACCTCAGAGGGCCTTGCTTTTAACAGCTGGTCACGTTGAGCGTGTTAAGGTCTTATTCGTGGCTGGCTGAACCTGGAATCATTTAGAAATGTACCTTGGGGGGGGGGGGGGTAGTTCAGTTCATTATTCTCTTGGGGTTATGTTTTTGGAGGCAATCCTGCATTGCATTAAGTTTTTGTCAGATTCTATGTGATCAAACCACCTCTTTAAAAGTTAGGTTTCACAACATAATAAGGAATTATAATTTTTTTAATGTATTGTGGTTGTATAGATGTAAAATTCTCATTATGTAAGGAGTTGTTTTTTTATTCATTTGTGGGCTTTTAATTTCATAGTCCTTTTAAACTGTCAAAAAGAGGAATTCATTTGGGCATCTTTTATTATTCGCTTAATTATAATGATTTAAACTTTTTTTTTTCTCTAATCTGGAAAAACAATTTAAAAATACTTTGCCGTTCACCAGAAACCCTCATTAGAACGGTTGGTCTTTTAAGCAACATTCCAAAAGCTTAAACTGTAAAAACCAAGCCAAGTTTTTAAAGGGGGAGAGAGGGATGGGGGGTTTATGGAGCCCAGTGAATGGCCGTGCAGATTTGAATGTGTATAAAACCAGCCTGAAACTGGAAGCGACATTTTGTACGCCGTTAAAGGGAGCCAAATAGTCAAATGCTTTGCTGGCTAAAAAGGCGCCATCTCCAGCAGGTATTAAAGTGAAAAAGGAGCACTGTTCTGAGGACCGGAGACTTGGTACGTGAGGGGAACGGCCGATTGACTCACATAAGCCTATCCCCCTGAACCTGTCCTCCCGTCAGAAGAAGCGTCGTTTAATTACCCGAGTGTCCTTAACGTCTGTTTGGCTACAAGTCTCAATTCAAATCAATACGCAAAGATGCATTGTTTGGCTGTTGTGTCTGAGCCCGTTGATGGTCCAGTTAGGCGCTTTCTTGGAAGCCGATAACATTATTAGCAGCTTGGACTGGGAAAACCACTCAAACTTAAAAGGACTAAACGACTCGGTTAGAAGTCCAGATCGACAACATAGATTTAGGTGGATAAAACGAAAGTATAAAATTGTATTAAAGAACCATTTAATGCTGTGTGCCTTGATGCTCTGCTATTTAGTTGTTAAAACTGGGCATTCTGATCATTTGTAGCTTTGAGAAAAATTCATTTGTGAATAAAAAAATTTTTTTTTAACTATGGTTTTAGGATATTTAACCTAATGAGTTAAGTGTGGATGACGGTGGGAGATGATGCTACTTCTGATATGGGTTAGCGTATATACAGTTTATGGGATTTTCCGTGTACAGTATCCATATGTAGCGCGGTCTACAATACGCAAGTTCTTCTCACTGAAATATTATGTCGGACATAATTTAGGCCTATTTAAAAAGTGATTGCGGTTTTAGTCCTATTGGATAGGTCTAGAGACATCTCTCCGTATTCTTCAGAGTGAGAACGTGCATCTAAAATCAAACGATTCATATTTTGTTCAGCAATATATAAACTTATTATAATATAAAAATAGCAAAAGGGCGTAACGGTAAATACAATATAGTTCTGAAAAGCAACCAGCTTTTTGTCTTGAGGTTCTTTTACACTCAAGTATATATTTATGTGAACTTTACTCTAAGGTTTGTCTAAGTTAGCTGGCCAATTGGCATTACGTGCAAGCAGATTAAAAATGGATTTCTCTACCAAACAGAAATAAATGTACTTAAGGATGATTTGGAGTTTCAAAAAAAACAAAACGTTTTAAGCATTTGCTTTGAATTCAGTGAGGACTTTAAAAAGGGGAATAAAACTAAATCAAAATCTAAATGATGGTTTGAGTTTAATTGCAGCAATGCCAACGTGCCGGTTAAATCAAATAAAAATCTTGTAATAAAAGATGTTTGTCTAAAACACCTTGGATGCACGTTGAAGGAACAAAAGTGTAAAGAACTCTGTGTAGTAAGGCAAACTCTCATAAGAGAACGTTTAGTCCGGTTAATAAGACATTTTGGGGCTCGTGGCTTATCCCTTTGTAACATCAATAATCAATATGGCTGACTGCAGATTAAGATTGTCTATGGGATAATTTAGCGTGTCATATTGGAAATCAATACTGTGGTTAGTATTGCAGATTTCTGAAGTTTAAATTGGATCGGATTTCCGTTTAATCCCGCATAAATGGCTGTAACCAGCCTTCACCATGTTTTTATCACAAGATAACGTGTCCACCGCAGACCCGAATGAATCATCAGATGTATTGCCTTAGTGGAACGTTACTGCTGCTGAAAAATAAAACGATTACATTTTTGAAATAGGTTGTTTTTGTCCTGTTTGAGGTAGTTCTTCAGGGTGACGTTGATGATGGAGAACTTCACACCAGCTTTTAATCTGTGAGCGTCGTCTCCGTCATGTCTGTTCTACTTCCAGGATTTACAGAGTGTCAGATTAGAACCCCGCGTTGTCATAAATCTCCTTCCCAATTCGGCAGGCTGGTAGCTCGGGGGGGTCGGGAGTGTGCGGTCCACTGGAGACGCGGTATATAAGGGCCGCTCTTCCACATAAGGTGGGGAACTGCGTACGTATGTTGTTTGCGTTAATGGGCACCCCTTTACAGTGAGACAAGTCAATGTCTGCTTTTTTGCTTTGTGTGTTTTTATATCTTTATATTTTTAACAGATAATTATTTGTCCAAGGGACGACGTGTCGCGTCCGCTTTTAAAATACAATTGAGGTTAATTTTGGAGAAACCTTTTTTTGTGTGTTTCTTTTCGAAAGTGTGTTGTTTTCTCGCAACGCTCCGTAAAATGAACTACTGCATGTCGGAGATGTACGAGATGCACCACGGCGGGGGCGGGGGATTCGCTCCTCAGGGCGGGGGGGAGTACTGCATGTATGGGGGCGAGGGTCCCGGGTACGCAGCCTGCGAGGTTCAGCCCATGCAACACGGCGCGTGCATGGAGCAGGCCTGGTCCTCTGGCCAGCCCTTCGCCTGCAACTACCCGCCCGCCAACCCCCTGTTCAAGAGCCAGTTCTGTGGCGTGGACGTGCCTCTGGGTCACTACCACCAGCCGGACTTTTTCCCCGAGGGGAAGCCTGACTTCTCCCAAATGCAGTGGATGCAGGGTCCACACAAGAAAGGTACGGCTCCCCGATGGGCGCCCGGGATGGGCGAGGTTTCCGGGCTTCCTTTTGGTGTTTGGTGAGCGTGGCTGTGCTCTATCTGACGGCGTGAGCTGTGCGTCTTCTCGTCGGTGCCGAACGCAGCCGGCGGTCCGGTCTGGAGAGTGATTTGTTGTCGTCAGAAGCGTGTCGGGTTCTGGATTCGTGTCAGTTGTCTGTGTGTGATGTGCCGTTTAGTTTCGTACGAGCGGAATGAAGGTGGAAATATAATCGCTGTGGAGAACGATCGTATGCTTCTTAACGGCTTCAAGGGCAGGTGGATGTTTCCACGACGATTCCCATTACTTTTACAGTTTACCGCAGAAAATAAATGCCTTTCGGGGGACCAGTCTTTCCGAGTCTTGACATGAAACATTTAACTTTTCGGTGTCTGATAGAAGTTTACGTTGATACGCCTGTGGGCTCTTCCTAAACAAAATGTATTTAAATGTCGAGCAAAGTCTGAAATTGAAATTGCGATCTTGAAACACTGGCCGATTGACTTGGTTCCGTGTAGGTAGTGTGACATACTTGATATTTATTTGGCATGTGCATCATTTAATTGCGGTAACCATTAAAATCGCTCCTTTGTGGCGTGTTTTGTAAAACGGTGTCTGTGACCAACGCGTCAGCAGTGGGCACAGCAGGTGAACCTTCGATCGATAAAACAATCAGCAGACGATTTGAGCCACATATGTCCCGGTGGACGTTGGGTCGTGGGGCGTTCTGGGTTCCCCTGGGCTGGTATTGATTCCGGGAGGGATGTGAGCCCAGCTCAGACTTGGGGGGGGGGGGGAACAGAAGGCTGCTCTGCTAGTATTGATCAGTCATTGACTTTTGCTTCCGCGTCTGGGCAGTGGAGAAGCCCCCCCGACCTGAATCCCCCCCCCCCATGGCCTCTCAGCCTTCAGGTCACGTTAATCAGCCCTTGAGCAGCACGATTTGCGCTGGATTTTGTCCAGGGGAAGAGAAAAAGAAAAGACTTTATCGTTGACTTAACACTTTTCTCATCGGTGTCGAGCCAATTTTAATTTCAAGTTCTCTCTGGTCTATTAATACGTTCGAAGTTGTACCAGTGAGGCACTTGAATGTATAATGGCGTTGAATGAGATATCTATTTTTTAAATATGGATTTAAATTGCGACATTGTGCCGTAAAGATATGCTTGGATAATCTCTTCACCTTCTTAGCAGAAATGCTCAGTGTCTCAACAAGACACTATAAACATTCTATTTGAAAATCTTTCATCTATTTTTTTGTTCCAGAAAAATGTATCCATTCATTGGTTGTACAGAATTCTTTTAAAGAGGTCATTTGTGTGGAGGCAGCGAACGATGTGTCTGTATTTAACACAAATCCTTTTGTCAGGGTACATACCGAGTTACCTGGATAAAGATGAGCTGTGCGTAGTTTGTGGGGACAAAGCTACTGGGTATCACTACCGCTGCATTACCTGCGAGGGCTGCAAGGTAACGTCAGTCCTCCGCTCAGATACATTCTCACCAGAGAGAGGTTACGTCCTGAGTGTTACGGTTTCTGTTTTGCTTTTCAGGGGTTTTTCCGACGCACGATCCAGAAGAACCTTAATCCCACGTATGCGTGTAAGTACGAGGCTAAATGCACCATCGACAAGGTCACCCGAAACCAGTGCCAGGAATGCCGGTTCAAGAAGTGCATCGCCGTCGGCATGGCGACCGACTGTGAGTGCTGCCGTCCGCCTGCCTGCCTGCTTTGTTCTGTTGGTTACGCCACGCCTCACGCCCGTTTTTTATTTCGGGGTGGAACGGCTAATCGGATTTTCACAGGAACATTTTAAAAATTTCCCTTTACGGAAGTTTAGACGGGTGCGGATGCGACTAAAATTCGAACCTTGAAAGCGACGTTCAGGAATGAACAGAAAAACCGTAGCGACAGTTGGGGCATGAAGGGGGGGGGGGGGGTCAACGCTTGCATCACTCCTGAGCTGAAGTCCTGAGCTGCTTGGAAACGGATTTACGCCTGACCTGTAGGGACGAGCGCGCGCGCTCTCAAAGTTCAAGGGGCGGTGCAGTCGATAGTCTGGGAAGGACCTTTCTTCCTGTTGAATTCCTCCGAGGGTGGGACAAAACCAGTCGGTCAGAATGGGTCTGTTGCGTTTGCGTAAAGGCGGAACACTTTGAAAGTGGCTTTTATTCACAGCAGCTGAAGTCTGATACGTTGTCACTCCCGCCCTCAGTGGTGCTGGACGACAGCAAGCGACTGGCCAAAAGGAAGCTGATAGAGGAGAACCGCGAGCGTCGGCGGCGGGAGGAGCTGCAGAAGACGGTTTGGGAGAAGCCGGAGCCCAGTCAGGAGGAGTGGGAGCTGATCCGCGTGGTCACTGAGGCCCACATGGCCACCAATGCCCAGGGCAACCACTGGAAACAGAAACGCAAATTCCTGGTGAGACGCCTCCTCCCAGTCGCAGCACCGTCGTCTGTTCACAACCCCCCCCGTAACGTCCCCCACACGTCGCCACCTGGCCCCCTCATTGCTGTCCTCGACGTTAATACCTCCATGTTTTTGTATCTCCTTGTAGAGTGGGGAGAGATAGCGGATGCTGGAGACTGTATTCCTCAACGCAGCAGCACTAACTTATAACGGAACACCTCCTCTTATTTTTGTTTTTCCGCAAGCAATGTCTTAACGCTAAAACTTAACACTAAAAATGTGTTTTCATGTTCTGTCTCATCTCGTCTTTCTTTAGAGTAGTGTTCTCACTCCAACCACCTTCCCCCCCCCCGAAACCCTCAAAGCTCTAACCATATTCTCTTTCTCTGTGATCTGCAAAAGTCCCTTCCTGATTCTGTTTCTCTTTTAGGATCCTTCTGACATGATAGTGGGGTTTCCATGTAGAATCCTTATTAAGTTTCGTAGCTATTAAGTGCGGTTGACTCCAGCTGTTTATGTGAGTCGAGGACGTTGAGTTAGACTTTTTTTTTTTTACTCGCGGCTGGGCTAAAAAAACCAACAAATCCCCTCCAATAGAAATGTGTTCATAAGCCTATTGTCAGAAAATGTACATACGTAATGTCGCTTTGATAGCCTTTAGAGAACTTCATTAGAGATTAGTAGAAGGATTTGTAGTTTTAATTTTACTGTAATTTTTCTTGTTGCGCTGTTTCGTATCCAAGACCCAACCTTTGGATTAAATTTCCATTTCCTCTGATTTGAATGAGTATCGACTCGTATGCCTTGAAGTAAAAACTGACATGGAAACTCTACTGACTCCATACTCACACGTGTCTCTGTCTGCCTCTCTCTTCTGTCCTGAATTAAACTTGTTTTTTTTAGTCCACTCGGGTTCTCCATCAAACTTCACAATCCCTGTTGATTGCCCAACAGGTGGAGGAAGCTATGCTACTTAATGAAATAACATGTAATTTATTCTATACTTCTGACCAGAGTGCAGTGGGGGTGAAGGAGTCCAAGGTAAGAACCAGTAGACCAAATAAACTGAGTTTATCAAACGCTTCTCAAATCTCACCTGCTACCTTTTTTTTGGCCAAAGAGAATGCTAAACACCTGTAGTGCTGCTGTTGACGTTTGTGCATAGCTCTGTTAGACAGCAAAAGACCTGACGGTGCATACACGGGCAGACTCTTAAAGGGTCCTTTCATGCCCAGTGATTTGGAGAAGACGGGATTAGGGGCGTATGGGAAGCTGTCACTTGGCAACCGCGCCTCCGTCCGTTTCGGCAGTCTCTGGGCTCTTATCTTTCACACTCTCTCTCTCGTATTGTTTCTTCTGGTCAGAAGGAAGTCGGTCTGAATTTGAGCGCCGTGTCAGTGAACGGGCGCTAGTCGAGGCGAACGCCACTTTAGGAGGTGGCGGACGCGGCACCGATTTTTTTTTTTTTACCTTAATGAAATGAAAGCCGCGTTGGATTGACGAGTTGTTCGGCCTTTGCCTCTCCTCTGTCCTCTCTCCCCTTCTGTCAACCATCGCAGTGGTTTTCAAGCTGTTGTCCTCGTCCCCCCCCCCCCCCCCACATGTCCTACGTGTCACGCGGTTCTCTGTAACATTTAGAAAGAGAATGGTGAGGTGTGCTGTACAGCACCTAGGTGGTCTTGGCTTCTGTCTGCCTCCGTTCCCCCTGCATGTTCTGAGTCCCTCCTTCCTGTCTCTGCAGCCCGAGGACATTGGCCAAGCGCCCATTGTCAATGCGCCCGAAGGAAGCAAAGTGGATATAGAAGCCTTCAGTCAGTTTACAAAAATTATCACCCCCGCCATTACTCGAGTGGTGGACTTTGCCAAAAAGCTGCCTATGTTCTGTGAGGTAAGAGCTCCAGCGCCCTGTAGAACTGAGTTTGATGCCTGAGCTGGCTCCACTGTGGTGTGGTCGGGGGTGCGCTCTTCCAGTGCCTGGTGGGTTGGGGTCGTCTTACTCAGCGGGAAACTTGACCCGCGCCGGGAAAAAAATTCAGCCGTGCGAACAGGTGTTGCATTCGAAGGAAGCACTGCTGTAGTCGTCAGGAGCAATTTACTGAATTTAAATAAATGGATCTAATCAGGAAAGCTAATGGTATGCAAGCAACAGCAGCGACCCCACCCCTCAAACCTCCCAGTCCACAGTTATTAATTGCCTTTCCAAGGGTTGTCCTCTGGGGTGGAATAAGTTATGTATGTATGGTTATATTTATGACTGTATACGTGTATGACTGTATGTGACCAATTTAATTATCAGTTGTTTCAAGCTAACAATCACAAGTGAAAATAGCATAAAGGCATGTTATACGACTACAGTTATAGACAGAGCAAGGGGGCAATGCCTTTTAGAGAGCAGAGCACCCCTGGGTGCCCCGGTTGACCCCTGTCCTACTCTCCAGCTGCCTTGTGAAGACCAGATCATCCTGCTGAAAGGCTGCTGCATGGAGATCATGTCCCTGCGGGCGGCGGTCCGCTACGACCCTGAGAGCGAGACGCTCACCCTCAACGGCGAGATGGCCGTCACCCGGGGCCAGCTGAAGAACGGAGGGCTGGGCGTGGTGTCGGACGCCATCTTCGATCTGGGCGTGTCCCTGTCCTCCTTCAGCCTGGACGACTCTGAAGTGGCCCTGCTGCAGGCTGTTATCCTGCTGTCCTCCGGTGAGATGCCGTCTCCGTCGCGTTTCTCTCCCGTCTCCGTCGCGTTTCTCTCCCGTCTCCGTCGCGTTTCTCTCCCGTCTCCGTC
>JAOVYW010000040.1:346577-360349 GCA_025775045.1 Hiodon tergisus
ATATTTTCTTTTTTAACAGCAATTAAAATCCCCTTTACATGAGTTAGATGGTAGGAGGTGCGGGGGGGCTTTTTGGAAAATGTCTTTACACCACAGGTCGTCTGTGGGGGCTGACACGAGGAAACATCAAAGCAATCTGTTCCTTCCAGATACAGGAAATCTCATTAGACCCCATTATTCCAACTGATTCATTTAAATGACTCCAAAATTAGATACAGTTTCGTTATGTCCAAATAGAGGATTAAAATTAAAATAAAAGAATATGCCAGGAACAACTTTATTTTAATTTATAAATAGATTTATCTAACCTTAACTTTTAAAGTATCTTTGTAGCGTGTCGATTTGTTCTTTTATTTTATATCTACTGGTTATAGAAGCAGGCTTTACATCGCAGGCTAAATCTCACCTATAATCAAATATGTTCCATATATTCTATACATACCTATCCCAATGACCCTGACTTTATCCCAAAGCTCAGCGTTTGCACTGTTGTGACTGCAAGAGGGATTGAGTTAAACCCAAAAATCTTCAGTGATCGTGCGAAACTGGATCAAATCCAAGGCCCCGTGCACTGGTGCGTTTTCACAAGCACCGTGCGCTGTATGCGGTGGGAGCACACGCTTTTCAGCCAAACGCTTTTCCCCTGAACATATGTGGGGAAACATCTGGGGGAAAACGGGTGGTGCTGGGGTCGGCGCCCGGGGGATCGAGGCGCTTCACCCTCCATGCTCCAGGAAAGCGGGGTTCACCTGAGCCGATATATAGCGGTAATTCAGCCTAAATAAGGGTTTCTGCTAAGCAGATAGTTGGCAGCGGTGTTAGAAAAGATCTTTTGTGTTCTGTCACCTTGAATTCTCTCTAAGGGCACATGAGGACGGCATCTGCTGATCTTCAGACAAAAAAATCCAAAACTTACACATCTACTTCACATTAGTCAGTCTGACTCATTTGCCTTCGCCTCAAACACGACACGGTCACGGTCACGGTCTTTATCACCCCAATATCACATACATTTGCGAAGCATATTTTGTACATGTATATTTTTAGCCTCGAATAAAAATAAGAAATATACAATTTATTTATTTTTATTTTTAACACTGTGTACATAAAAATACTTTGTTCTCGCCTATTATACCATTTTGCTTAAATTAATGTACCGCTGATAGTCCTTATATTGCCTGGATTTATTTGTAATACCTATAGCATCCAATAACATAAACCAGCTGGGAAATGATTCAGATGAAGTGAGCATTAATGTACAGCTGTTAGGCTACTGATGGATGGGGATAGCATATAAAATATATTTCACATTTTAAATGTTTCCCTTAGTCCTTAACAGCGGCTGGAGCCAGAAGGCTTCCTCAGACCGACGCGACGGGTGTGCGCTGAAGAAATTGCTTCAGTTACGACCGTGCCAGATAAACAGATAAACAGCCCTCTGGATAGGGTCATCCACAAAGGAACACAATAATGACAACTAAGGTCGTTTAAATTTCCAGACCACTACTAACTGTGCTTTGGACTGGGTTATTTGAAATATTCCTCTATTTGCTGAACATGCGCACAAGAAATTATTGGAGATAAAAATGAATTTAAAAGGTGTGACCAAATAAGCAACCAAGAATTACTTTGGTTTTTGCTCACAGGGCATGCATGTTTTAAACCTTAAACCATTTAAAGTCACACTGGAAAAGGCTGTTCACCAAACTAATAGTAATTTTCATGACGTAAGGATAAAACTACTTAACCAGACTGTTACGTATATTGTGTTCAGTGTATGAGGTATAAACTGAGGTATAATAAGTTCATGTCAATATCATCGTCGGATCAAACCTTTAAGAAATGTTGAAAACCTGAAAATTTCAGGTTTTGCTGCCACCTGCTGGCATTCATAATTCACTGGCAATTTATTTTACTTTTAATGACGTAAAATAAACGTGACCAAGTCCACGGATTTGCTTGGAAACCTCTCGTTTAGAGATAAACATACAGTCGATCTAATAATGAGTACCTAAAATGTACATATTGGCTTTATTACTACAAAGAAAATTAAGTACATTGAGTAACATGTTCACCAAAACGTAAACAAATAAATAAACCGTGAGTGATATATTCAAATTCACCACAGGGATAAAGCCGTCTTTTGATATTTGTAACTGTTGTAAGAGTGCTAAGAGTGACTAGTGCATAAAGAAAACTGTACGAATATTTAGGGAAGTGACGTTGCTTACGCAAACACGCTGCTGCTGAAGAATCACCAATCAGGGCAGGCGGCGCAGAATTCGAATGTAAACGTGTTGAACGAGCTAGGAAATGTTCGGGAAGACAGTTGTGAGGACCGCTGTTTCTTAATTTTTTTTTTTGCTGGATTACAAATAAACAAAAAGGTATATAGTAATTTAGGCTTCATTGTAATGTACAATTTTACAATAAAACGAATAACATGTCATATTTAATACTTTGTGTAGTTAACGGTATACGTAAGCCAACTGTTTTTAATATATTGACGGGGAGTTGTTGTTTCAGGCCTTATCGTTGTATTGTTTTTGTAAACAGAAGTGCTCGATTTGAACGTTTATTTGAATAACTGAATATATGTATACATTATCTACATCGCTTCGTGGTGAAATAATTCCATTCTCTAGATACTCCACGATGGGGAGGGAGAGGGTTCAGAAGAAGTCCTTCCAGGAAAGCCTGGCGGACATCAAGGAGAAAATGAAGGAAAAGCGAAGCAAACGACTGTCGAGCGCCTGCGCGGCGAACAGGGGTTTATCGAAAATCAATAAGGTTGCCAGTAAGGACAATTTAATTAGTCGTTTATGCGAGAAAATGTTTTTGTAATGTTGTTTCGGCCTCGGTGATTTTTTTTCTCCCCAACTCTGATGTCCATGCGGCGTCTGTGTGTCTTCAGGCAACAATGGCACGTTCATTCTGAAGAACGTCCAGATTAACAACAAGGCTCTGGCTCTGGCTCTCCAAGCCGAGAAGGAGAGGGTGAGACAAGCGCAAGGAGTCATCCTCCAGATGAAGAAGGAGCAGCAGGCCATGATATTCCACTTCCTGGTGCTGAAGAGGAGACTGAAAGAACAGGAGGAACAGGTAAGCCCCCCCCCCCTTACTGTCAGTTCTGTTTCAGCTGCGGTTCCTGTTCATTAGGTTTCTCAACAAAGTTTTTTAAAAACCATGGATGTGAAATTTGAGCATTAAGTTTGCCTTATTCAGACCTACTACAGTGTTCTGTTCTTAAGGAACCGGCAGGACTGACGGTACTATGAAAACCTCACTGCAGTGAGAGGTGTTGCTTCTCTCTGGCCTGGCGGCGGGCCCTGGTGTCTGTACTGCTCTGTGTGTGGATTGAGATGGTTTTATTTGTCTGTGTTTATTAGAGTTTGCCTCCAGCGCTGGTTGGTGTGCACCCTGAGCATCCTCCCCCACTTGGTTCCCCTGCCAGGTAAGCAGGTTGTTCTGTCTGCTTGGATATCATTAGTTCTACATCCATCTGACCTGAAGAAATTGTCCTGCTTTTAACGTACAGCTGTGAAACGCGTCCCGCTGCAAGCAAAGCACGCTCTGAGGATCCCCCGACCGACCCGACTTACCCTGCAAACAGAGGTGTGTTTGTGATCCGTGAAATGGGGTTATTTCTTTCTTATGCGTGTTTTACATGTGACATCAGTTGGTTCACCTGGTTTCCCGGTGAGGGGTAACAGGACATAAACCTGTTCTGCATTACTCAGACATGGATGGTGTGGATTCACGGGGTGAGTGGAGGGACAATGTGGCCTTGCCCAAGACTGTGACGTCGCGGCGACGGAGGCCAGAGGTCAGGAAGAAGCCCAGCGACGTCGCTAGGAGGCGATCCTGTGAGAGTGACGGCGCCGCCCTGGTGGAGTCTCCGGGACAGCTCGGGGAGGGAAAGGTGGACTCGGAGATGGGCGCTGCAGACCAGAACCTGGAGACACTGCACATGGACCCAGGGGCACATGGACCTTCTGTGCAGTCCTCCCCCAAGGCCCCAGCAAAGGGCTCCCAGCAGAAGCCAAAGATGAAGCAGGCGACTTCCCGGAAACCGGACCGGGCCCCTCTAAAGAAGCCCTGGGAGAACAAGCCCAGAGCCCGGTCCAAGAGCAGAGATCGCGCTAACACTAGGCTGAGGGCGATGCCCAGCGAGAAGCCGAGCGCCGCCCCGGGTTCCAATGACACCTTCGACTTCAACTGCGAGGAGAGCGTCCACCTCACGCCCTTCCGGGCCGGGAGCAAGGCCAGCGGCGAGAGCGGCCCACTGTCGCCCCCTTTGGCCGACGGGACGCCAACCGCGGGTAACGCGTCTGCGCCCGCCAGCTCGGACCCGGAGTCAAGCTTGTCCGAAGACAAGGAAGACAGCCTCTACGTCCCGAAAAAGAAGCCCAGACAGCGCCCCCTAGAGACTCCTCCGCGCAGGGCCAGGTCCAAGAGGAGGTCCCTCCTTCAGGCCCGACTGAGACTCCAGAAGGAAAACCGCCGTCCCGAAAGTCCGGCTGCTCCGGGTGAGTTCCTAGAAAGGGGAATTAATTTCTGTCCCCATGTTTTTAAATTAACCAAACAACCCGGTTGCCTGATTGTGCCGTTTGTCAGAATGTGGAGAGCCGAGCGGGTCGGAGGCTGTGGCCCTTGGCCTGGACGTCGACCCTGCGTGTGTCTACACCGAGAAGCCCCACCCCGCATCGGGGCTCTGGCAGCAGGATGAAAGCCCTGCAGGTGAAACCTGGCCTTCTGACACCGTCCTCACCGCTGTGTATTCTCGGTCCCTCTCGCCATGAATAATAGGATTCTCTGCAAAAGGAAATTGCTCAGTGAAGCTGTTTTGATCAGGTGCTATTGTTTCCAGACAGCCTTGGGAGCTGACTGGTGGCGTCTGTTGTGCAGACCCACTCCTCTGGGAATGACAGATTGAGGATCCCCAGGCCTCTGTTATTTATTTTTATTTTACTGTTTGCCACAGTTCATTCTGAATTCACTCGTTAGTCCTGCCTATACGTAGTCCATTCATGTTTTAATGTCAAAAGACATCTTGACTTTGTAACACTTACATTGTCACTCATTGGTAAATCAAATTTGTTTTCACCCCGTCAGCTCTCACAGGCCTTGAGAACCTTGACAGCGCGGTCCCCGGGTCAGCCATGGGTGGCCCACTCTGTGGGTTCGCTGCCTGTGGCACGGGGAGTCCGGATCTGGAGAACCCCACCCCTGAGGCAGGGCGAAAGAGAGGCATGCGAGGTAACTTCTCCTGGGCGTGTTGACCTTGTACCCATGATCCTTTGAGCTAAATCCTATTGCAAGGAAATTGGTAATTTGTTCAACCTAATTGTGTATGACAGGTGGCTAAGACTTAGTGTTGAATATTGAGGGGCCAGAGAAGGAGTAGTAACTGCCCCATTTTTAACAATTGTACAGGAGTGTTTAAACAAAATTCTGATGTACGGCTGTTGACAGTTGACAGTTTTAAGTCTTAATTGAATTTAATTATTACTCCCCTGACATGTTAACACTGTCCTTTTTAATCAGCCTGTCGGTTTTCATGGGTCGACCCCTGAACCCGTGGCTACCTTAACACTCTGCCTCCACCCAACGCTGTCTGTCTCTCAACAGGTTGGCCCGGGGTGCGAGCGAGCCGCGGGTTGAGTCCGTGTGACGTGACGAATCTCTCTTCTGCAGCCTTCCGAAAGTTCTCCAGCGGTCGGCCACGTCTCTCCTGCACAGACTCCACCCCCTTGCGCGCCCGCAAGCGTCGCTGCACCATCACCGTGGACTACAAGGAGCCCACGCTCAACGCGTAAGACCCGCCGCCACGTCGTCATTCTCGCTCACAGTGTAGCATTTAGCGGCTAAATCTGAAATATGGTGTGCTTCTGGGTTCTCTTTTCCAATCATTTCAAATGACGTCTACGGGTTTTAAACCTGATGTTGTGCCGTATAGGTGGGGGGTATATGTAACGCGTGTGATTGTTGGGCAGAAAGCATGGCGCTAACCCAGACTAGCGTTGGAATAAACTCTAATAAGAATACCGATTTCACAGGAAGCTTCGCCGCGGAGACAAGTTCACTGACACGCAGTTCCTGAGGTCGCCCATCTTCAAGCAGCAACCCAGGAAATCCATGAAGAATGTCCCAGCGCTGGAGAAGTACAACGAGTCGTTTGTGGGCTGCCGGTGAGCCGTTCTGGTTCTGTACTGCGTTAGAACCCGGCCCTGGACCTCTGACGTCTGCCTACACAAGGGGGTCGCAGACCGCTGGATCCTGGCAACATTCAAAGCACCGGAGAGGTTACCGTTGTTTTAAGCCTACAGGTGGATATTGTTTGCTGGTGCTGAAGTGTAGTTCTTAGTTTCCTCCTCTAGGGTACACTGTTCAGCTACCTTCGCCACAGGTGTCATTTTACAGATTTTATTGTGTATTTTTTAATGTCATTGTTATCTAGCAAAGGGCATTTCTCGGTCTTGCTGCGTGGCACTCTGCCGTTTGGGTTTGATGAAGTCAGTCTTGCATCTTTCTCCTACTTAATGGATTAGATTCCTCAGATGGCTAATCGATGACGTTTGCCATCGGGAAATCTATTCGTTGGACGATTGGTGTAGATCAGTGCATTCAACGCGTTTCGTATTGTCACCGTGAAAAATGTTTCTTCTCGGGTTTTATTGCCCATGTATATTAATGTGACTCGATTTTAACGATATCCAAATAAAAAAATCTTCTATACTTTTTGCCATTGATTACGCTGCCCCCAGTCTTAATAATAAATAATTGGCGGTAGAAAAGAATGTTAAAATTAATTCCAGTCCTTGTGTATCTCCCTCTGGTGGAGATCTGTTGCATCAACTGCAACGGTGCCGTTCCCTCCATTGCAGACTAAGGGAATGGTGTGGTGTTGATCTCTCATAGACCATGAATGTGTTTATGCACGTATGTTTGGGATTTAAGGATAAATGAAAGGGACGATCAGGGATTTTAACTTTGCTAACCGCAGCGTACATTGCGTCTGATCTGGGATCAGAGGGAGGGAGTTTCGCACCGCTCCATGTAATGTCAAAGGTGATTTGGCCTCGTCACCGATACACATTAATGAATACACAACTTACACCCAATCACTAGAATGCATTTCCACTATTTTAATCATTCTATAAAATATGCTATATCTTTTCAAACCAAAATGTAGAAAGGTCTTAAAATATCTTTTTTTCACGTTACAAAAATCCAGATCTTTCTAAATATTTAAAAATACATACAAAACGACAACTACTTGTTATTGCACAATCTTCCAAAAACAAATGTCTTGATATTCATCTGCAAGGGTAGACGATAAAGCAAAATAAATTAAGACCTTTTCTTCATTACATCGATGACCCTTGAATTTACAACACAATGAACAGTTATCATACTCTACCTATTAAATTAGCGGTAAGCGTGCAATTTATTTTTTGTTAACAGACCACGGTCAAGAAATGCTCTTATTTACTACTGTTTCTTGCATATTTGCCATAATGATAAATAAGTGCATTTTGTATACCTGACGACAAAGGGCCTTTGTTTTTATGAAAAACAGGGAAATGAGTAAATTCCCAAAAGATTAAGCCACTCGTCAGTACAAAAATTTAAAATAAACTTGTAAAATATTAATTGAAATGCTTGAAGTATTTCAAGAGCTGCTTTTTGAAAGAGCAGAAAAGATCCTTTCAGGCAGAAAGAAAAGTTTTTTTTTGTGTTTTTTTTTGGCAGCTGGAACTCTCGGGTAACAGACGCGCACGCACACACTCGCGTATGCACATCCACACTGAGATCACACAGACACTGGAGTCATGCACACGCTTCACCCTACAGAGCACTGCCCTTTAAGTCCAGTTCTACACAGGCGCCTATGGTCCAGTTTTTCAGAACCGCTTCCTGGATGTCACGCCTGCCTGTGGCTGGGAGTCCGGCTCGATTCCCGTGAATCTGTTTTTTTTTTTTTTGTCCGTTTGTTTATTTTCCTGAGTTAGTAGATGAACCTCCAACCACATGACTTCCCGGTTAATCTGTGCAGTTGATTCTCTCTCTAGAGAGAGAGAGAGAGAGACGAGGAGAATTAAAACGCTCGAAAAATGGGCGTTGGGTCTGGGTGCCTCCAGAGCCGGTGGGGGTGAGGGGATCTCCCGTCTGTCACTTCTCGATTAGGCCCGCCTCTTTGATCTTGGTGTAGAAGAACTTCTCCAGCAGGTTGGCGCACTTGAAGTACTCGCTCTCTGGCGGATTGTACTCCCGGCAGTTGGTGAAGATGCGCTGCATGTCCGCCATGAAGAGCTTCCGGGTGGCGTAGTACCGGCTCTTCAGCCGCTCGCTCATGGTCTTCAGGTCTGCAGACGCAGGAGACACCCTATTACCACTCTAAGTATCCTGTTCATTAGTTATTGCATTGCTGCTATTAACAATGGTAATTAGTAATGAGTGAGTTTGTTTTTTAAGTTCTCTTAAAGTTAATTTTTTCCCCATACAATTTTTTAAAAATTGATAAATATACATGCCCATTACCGTGTTGGCTGTCTAAGTAAATGCCCTAGGAATCGGGTATGTACCATTATTTGTTTGTGGTACACTAGGATAAATCTGGCGTGTATTTGTCGCTTCCACCGGGAAAGGGAGAATGAACATTTTGGTGAGCGAGAACGAGACACTTGGCATTACACGTTCACTCTACATACCCATAGGAAAGCGGATGACCTGGTAGTACCCAGGAGCCTCAGTTTTCTTCACTGGCTCCATGAAGGGCCAGGCGTTCTGGTGGCTCTGCCAACACAAGACCAACGGAGCAGTGTGAGGGCACCTCCTCATAAATCTGTGTGTGTCAGACGCTGGGTATCCATTAAGTCAGCTTCCCTAGGGTGTTGGCCGCTACAGCAGGAGCGCGACCGGAGAGCGGTCATTTCCTCACCTTCACATGCTGTAGGATGGTCTTCAAAGTGCTGTACAACTGATCCGGATCTTTGAACTCCTTCCTGGAATGGGCGCGGGCAACATCAAAAGCAAAGCGTCTCAGTGACTCCTGATTTAATCTGGTCTAACGTTCTTATGAAGAGATAATGTTTTCCCGCTCTCATCATAATCAGCTTCACGTGCGTGTCAAAACGCTTACCGGGATTTTGCACACACAGAATAATTTGGACGTTATTGGCTAGTGGTGAACAGAAGGAGGACACACTTACCCTTTGGCCATAGGCTTCCAGCCAGTTTCTCCTGTGAGCAGAGAGTACAACACCGAGTGAAGACCGAGGAAAACGCACACCCGCCACAAATTTGTACATGCAATGCATTGGGGGGAGGGGGGCTTACGTATTCCAGGAATGCTCTCGATGGGGATCTGCCGAACGCCTTCCTTAAAACAGGAGAGTCCGGGGTAGACCTTCCTGATCTGGGCCTGCTTCCGCTCGATCAGCTTCTTGATGATCTGTGTCAGGTAGGTGGGGGGGAGAATGGGTCAGAGAATACAACGGAGGCAGGAACTGATCGCACAGACAGGAACTGTGTCAAACTTCTAAAAGGTCTCAGAATGGAAAACGCTCACAGGAGGGGAACACCTGGGGTGCGTGCGATAGGGGCCCCTTGCTCTTAAAGGCTGCCTAGCGATTTCTCCAGGCAAGGAACTCTGGGATGTCCTTGCCAGGCGACGTTAAGGAAGGGACACCGCGCGGCGTCGCCTGCACCCGGACCTGCTTCAGCACCCACCTCTTTCTGCTTCTTTATGATCACAGAGAACTCTGTGTAGGGGATGCAGGGGTTCAGCTCACAGCCCATCAGCGTGGCCCCCTCGTAGTCCTTGATGTAGCCCACGTACTTCGCTTTAGCCACCTTGATGTCTTTAGAGAACCCCTGGGGACGGTAGGCTTCTTAGTCGTGGCTAATCGATCCCATTAAAATCAACTAATGCTCAAACTTACAATTACGTCTTATAAATTTAGAAAGACGGCCTTAGCGTTCCTGCTTTGTAAAAATGACCCCTACCACGGACAGAGAATGGCTAATACATACTTTGTTCTACTTAAAAGGTGAATAATTTTTTACACAGAAGGTCCTGCCTTTCGTTTGACATTTATAATTGAAATACGTGTATCAACAATCGTAGGCAAACAAATCAAATGTAATAATGGTACTGATATTCTGATACCACGGTAACCTTCTTAAGGACAAGTTCTGGCAGTTCCAGAAGCCCAGACAAACTTGCCAGGCAAGTGCTCGTTAATAAGTGGAGCTAGGTGTGGCTTAAACGACCGCTATTAAAACCCAACCGCAAGTCCCACACTGGCACTCAATGCAAAACTCAGTTCTAACACAGGCATGTCAGACGGAACCAGGGCCCGGGCCCATCCCGACCCGTGGCTACGGAGCTGGACCGAACCTCCCACCTGTTTCTTGAAGTACCCAATGGCGTACTCGTCGGCGTACGTGAGGAAGTTGAGGATGTCGTGCTTGATGTGATACTCCTTCAGATGGTTCATCAGGTGAGTGCCGTAGCCCTGGGAAGGGACAGGCGAGACAGCACCCCGTCACGCTCACATGTGGAGCCCTTAACCATGCCTGACTAAGCGAGACGGCCCCCGCCCGATGACACAGTGAGCGAAGAAGGGGTCATTTTGTGCAGTGCTTCCTGGGTGAAACTTCACTGGGTTGTGGTCCTTTTTTTATTAAACAGCGAAACAGAAAATCACGTCAGTTAAAAGCTCAATCTTCACAATGCAGTTTCAGAACATAAAACCCTGGATTCCAGTAAAGCCCCTCCCTTCCTTGGCTCGATCGGGTGATAAGCTCAAGCGCTATGGTGACTAAGTAAAATATAGGCTCCTCCCACTGACCCACTATTGAGTAACAGTGTGACGTAGGGGGCACACCTGGCCCCGCGGGGCCATAGTCCTGCTGGTTCTACAAACTGCTTCCATCAGCAGCTACTAAACTAAACTCCGGGTGTAAGCGGTGACCAGGCTCTGAATCAGACAATGACAGACTGAATGACTGAGACCGGACAGGACGGCATCAGCAATCTGCCCCTCTGGTTAATTACCGGAGTTAAAGTCATAGCTTCATCCACCCATACGGCGAAATGTTTACTGAAGCTGTTCAGATACAACGGTAGGGTGATATACGGGGGTTTGTCACCCGCTGGGTAAAAATCTCAGCCCTTAGTCACCACTTATTCAGCTGGGAATCTGAGCTGACCGCAAGGCCTTCCGCTCCGAGACACTGACCTCGCGGAGATTGGACCTGTGCAGCATCCGCTCGGTATAAAGACTCCAAAGGACCTTAGAAGCGCTCGCCCGTACCTTGACCTGCTCGTTGGAGGTGACCGCGCAGAAGACGATCTCCGTGAACCCCTGGGAAGGAAACATCCGGAAGCAGATCCCTCCGATCACCCTGCCGTCTTTGATCAGCGAGAGGGTCTTGTGTTTCCTGTCGAGAGAGGAAGCGCCCTCGCCCGTCAGTCGGCGCCATCTGACTCAAAACGGCACACTCCCGATTTGTTTTTCAGGGACACACCGCGTCGAGACGTACGACTACGGAAAAACCTCCGCCCACCGCTGCACGTAGGTCATAGGCGTAACAGAGTAATACGTTCCGCGCGTCAATCTCACACTCACGGGTCGAACACCAGCCTGGTGATGTACTCCTTGGGCATCCGAGGCAGCTGGTGGGAGAAGACGTTCTGCAGACCCACCAGCCACATCAGGATCTTCTTGTTGGGCTTCTGGTTGAGGGAGTTCCCGATGACGTGGAACTCGATCACCCCTCTGCGCTCCTCCATACGAGCGGCCTCGTCCCGAGCCGAGTGGGCCGACAGCAGGCTGGTCTGGGGACGGGACGGGACGAGGCCTTCAGGCCAAAAACACGCACACCCCTCCAAAAGCGTTTCCCTTTTAGAATAAGTCGCCGTTTGTCAACAGGTCCGTTAGTCAGGGGGGGGAAAAAAACACTCCTTTTCTAATTCAATAGATCATGAATTTATATTGTTGTGTACTTTATGAAGTTGGTTTAGTAAAGCAAACACAAGACAAAAAATAATAATTACTAACAGATGCATTTACACATTCCTATTAACCAATATCAGAATGATAAATATTTTTTTCATTTTGACTTGACATCTAAATAACTAAAACAAAGTAATTCAAAAAGATTGCCAATGAATTTATTCTTATCAAGTTTTTTTCAACGAGCACACCTGATTCTGAATGAAGGTAGTCCCTACACCTTTAATCCAAGTAGATTAAACATGGATACAGCCACGCTGGAGCCATATGGAGATATTCAAAAGGACTAGGTAGCAAGATGCTACAGAGACACAGTTCATGTACAGAGATACACAGACGTCTGACTCAGACATCGTTTTTATGACCTTAATTTAGTTGATCTAGGTAGTCCGGGCAGGTTTGCAGATACACTGCCAGCGACGGACTGGTTCAGGTAAACTGAGGAGTACAACAGCGTTCCCATGCGTACCTCTGGCCCAAGCATAGAGGAAGGGTCTGTGATGGTGGACATGACTTCGTTGATCAGGTCCAGTGGAATGTCCCCCATCGCCCTGGGCCTCTTGGTCTCCTCGTGTGTGAGGGGTTCCATGGCTTTGCGTTTCTCTCCACCTGTGGGTGGAGGAGGACGGCCCGTCATGCTAGCGCCATGCGCTAACTCCGCTAGCACGCCGGACCGCGAGACTGATGTTGCTGAATATGGACCGGGTTTTTGGTTCCAGCGGCAGATGTGTAGCTACTCTACCTTTGTCCCTGCAGTACCATTATGTAAGTTCCTTATAAAACTTTTTGTTTTAAAGAGATTCTTATTCTTCGCTTGTAAAAATGTTGCATGCGGTGCGTTGACCTGTGAGGTACTGAAAACGGCAGAGATTAGCATAGTACCAGGGCTGGGCTCAAGGACAGACGCAGGCTTGCGGACCGGGCTGACGCTTCCACAGCTGGACGGGTCCACTGAAACGGGGCTGGCACTGTAGGAGAGGGGCCTGGCCACTGGGGGCGCACTAATCACTACAGCATGCAGAGTGAGAGAGAAGAGTAACCTCACCATTAGTGCCTGTATACAATCAGGAGAAGGCGGTTTCACAACAATGCATGGCAACGGTGGTTTACAATATGTGCACCTCTTACTCACAGATTAAGGGGATGCTCCTAGTACTGACCCAAAATCGGCATGACAAACCCTTTCAATAAACCCAATTTAACTGGTTAAACGTTTTGGAGTATTCTCTGTTTTAAACAAGCCACTTTTTATATGTATACACTCGTCTGAGGCAGGGCAGTATTGATAGCTGATTGGACAGGTATGTTACCTGTGTGGATGGTCATCTGTCCCCCTGAAGTTCCTGCCAGAAACTCTTCAGTCCAGATAGGCGAACTGTTGCTGTACACCTCCTCCTCGAGCATGGACAAGAATCTACAGCACACACGCAGGTAAACAGATCAGTATCTCTCCAGACAGACTCATACTTGTCTATTAATCACCAGCAAAAACACAATATCTGGCATAGATCGTATCTACACCATAATGTAGGTGGAGACTGTTCTTACGAAGTACGGGTCTTACTTGGGGAAGTGCGTGAGGATGAGTGAGTGGAAGGGCGGGTCTTACTTGGGGAAGTGCGTGAGGATGAGTGAGTGACGGGCGGGTCTTACTTGGGGAAGTGCGTGAGGATGAGTGAGCGGGCGGGTCTTACTTGGGGAAGTGCGTGAGGATGAGTGAGCGGGCGGGTCTTACTTGGGGAAGTG
>JAOVYW010000040.1:435174-450093 GCA_025775045.1 Hiodon tergisus
AAGCGTGTGTGTGTGTGTGTGTGTGTGTGTGTGGGTTAGCGTGTGTGTGTGTGGGGGGGGTAAGCTCCCCCAGCGATGAGGGGTCGTCCTGGCTGCGGGACTTGCCTGCCGGTGGATCCAGTGTGCCGGGGGGTGGCTGCTGTACTTGACGGCAAGCTCGATCACCCCCTCCCTCAGTAGGAGTCCAGGGCTGGAGCAGATGGAGAAACCCCCCACTTTGTCCAGGCCCGGGATGAAGAAGTCCACCCTGGGGACAGAGGCACAGCAGTCACGCAGTGAGGGGACGGGTTTGGGGAAAGCGCTCATGTTGTCCTGGACAGGAAGCTGACCACGTATCCGTGAGAAAAATACTTATATTCGCTTCCAACTAAACAAAATGTGGCTTGGGGTCAAAAGGTTAAAGGTCAAAAGGTAGGAGTGAGGCCGGAGACACTAAATTCCAATAAAACGGTATAAGGAGTGACACAACCACTGCCAAGTTTTGGTTTTGTTGGAACGCAAGTCCGAAAAGGGACAGCTGATTGACATATTTATGTTCTAAAGACTGCCCACTGGCCAGTTATGGAGTCACTCATTACACTACATATTCATCTTCTCTGTGGGTCAAATCGCCACGTGTTCGCACAACGAACAACTGTTTTAAGGTTCAACACCGTTTACATACTCTGACAGGAGGGTTCCCTTAATATGGCAACATAATGTAACATAAACCCATTCTAAAGGTGTAAAAACAAAAACAAAAACAAAACCTGAAAACAATTTAAACCGAGTTAAATTGCAACAGCATCCTCTTGTGGACACAAAAAACATAGCGTATTATGAGAACTGCATTTTCCTCATTTTTACAACACAGCCAACCAAATCAAAAATCTGTTTGGCTGTTCCCAAAAATTAGCACAGCTGTATACCACGGGGGTGGTAGCAGACGCTTTTATCCAAAGCTTACAGACTTATAGAGCTTACAGTTTCTACATCCATATATACAGCTGAATATTTTACTGAAGCAATTCAGGTTGAGTACCTTGGCTCAAGGGTACAACCGCTGGGGTGGGACTTGAACGGGCAACCTTTCGGTTACAAGCCTGCCACCGTAACCACTACATCACCAGCTGCCCATAATTAAAGGAGAGGACATTCCACTCACCACTGCCCGGCTTTAAAGGTGAAGTCAGGAGACGGGATGGCGAGCCGGAACCGCTTTACCGTCTCCGATTCGTGCGTGATCCCACACACCGTAGCCGAGAAGATCGTCTGAAACGGATCGGCGATGAGCAAAAGCAGTCACTGTCTCCGCCATTTACACTCAACGCAAACCCCAGTACCGCCAGGGAGAGCTCTGAGTTTATTCTGATCTTTGTATTAATCCAACTCAATTAAAATGTACAAACGTACAATTAGCTAAATAATGAAATTCTTTCTGACATATGTATTTCTCGCACAATCGGCACATACAATCAGTGACAACAGAAACACGCACAGTAAATCGTAGGTTTTTTTCTTGCCCAGTTACCTTGAGTAGTCAATCAAACAATTGCAGTTAAATGTGAAATGAATGAACATATAATAATTAATAAATACTTTAATGACAACTTAAGTGAGTTTTTTCAACCCTAACCCTAACCAGCACATCCAAAAGTCAGGCAAAAAGCAGACTTTGACTTCTGGCCCAATTCGCAGTTACCAGGTGTACACAAGGACAACTTAATGAGTGCCTTGTGATCTACAGACAAAACCACCTAAATGGTTATTGTTCAAGAACTATAAGGCATAATTATAAAAGGAGGCGTCTCGCGACAAATCGATAACATTAATAAATAATTTAACTAAAACAAACCTACTCACCATTTGTCTGTAGTTGTTGGCCGTTCGCTCTAAATGGTCCATCTTTCTTTTAGATGTTATTTTCCTGATACAGAGCAAATTTTTAAATGCTATCAGATCTTTATAAAAAGCTACCCGTTCCACGTATAACCTTTGCTATCGAGTTCAGGTTGCTAACAAAGTAGCTTCCGCAATCATCAACGGAGAGTAGCTTGCAAACTGACAAAATAAAATACAAAAGGCAGTGTTCTGTATCTTGTCACTATTGTCCAGTGAGAGGACAGTGCAGATGGCATGTTTTCGTATCAAAAGATAATTCCAGATTGCATTCAAAGGCAACCAAAAGCTGTTGTTTCAAGTAAAAGTTATCCATACATATGCAATTTAACCTGTAGCTTCCGTTGCACAGTGACAGGAATAAGCACCTGACCAATACAAAGCAGGTAAAAGTTCGAGAGGGAACTCACCTTGTGACCGAACATGAATGCAGAACACGAGACCGGAGCAGCCCGGGCGTCCTAGGGCCGGTAAAACTTCTAGCAACCGCCCTTAGGAAACAGGACACGCTCATCTCTGAGCTGTCTCTGACTGGCGATCACGGTAAAAAAAAGTGCAGGTCACCTGCTCCAAGAGAGAAATTGGACAGATCTGAAGAAAACAATAATTAGCTCTCGCGGCAAATCCACAGACAACTATTTTATATAAACTAGTACGTGTCTATCAGCTGTCGGGATAGACGGACATTGTTAATATAACTAGCAACCTATGGTATTTAAGGTACTCGTTTAAACGTAACGTTAGTGCAGTTATTAGTCGTGGTAGCAAGATATTAATTTTTCAGTACTATTGACAAGTAATGGTTAGGGTGATAACACCAGCGAGGTTGTTTTGATAATATGTCAGGGTACGTTACAGTCTATAATAAAAAACCAACAGGTCCAATAAAACAAGACAGATTGGTAGAACATAACTAGTAAATCAGCTATTAGTAATTAACCAACGAAATAGATAGCCACATTAGCAATTACTTGGCTACTGATATAGCAGCTTTTAAAAGTTAAAGGGTGTATCCTATTAATTCGCTTGGAAAACAGATTAAAACTTAACGGGGCAAATAATACTATATACATTTCCTCTTACTATGACGATATGAATTCCCCACGCGATGTCAACACTCTTCACATGATCTTCGTAACAGAAATAACCTTTCTCATGCGTGAGTATGTCAGTTCGTATGACACCGGAAGTTCTTAGCTACCGGCACACGATGTGGGGTTTTACATCCCAGGGCAAGAAGACCTCGTATTTTTTTTCCTTTCTGCCCGCTCTTACTGAGGACTGCGTTTATTCATCTGTTGCTATACAGTGTAATCACACGACTGCAGTGTGTCGTTCCAGCAACCTTCAAATATTAAATTACATTTTAGATAAGATTCATAAATTACCTCACTAAATCGTGGTGGTGTTAAACGGAATTGCGGAACGTTAAACCCTCTAAATATGATACATCAATGACCCTACTATTAACCAATTTTTCATTCATTGTGTAGATTGAACATATTCTGAAGAGACCCCATGTACTCTTTTTAGTAAAGGACTTCCCAATGTTGTAAAGAAACTAGCCACCGAACCCCACAAAGACTCATAGCTGCTTTTTCTCTCCAATGCTTTTATTTAGTATTGATTTAGGTACGCAACGTTTATCAAATGTATGCTCTTTAGTGCAACCTTTCAAAGACTGATATTGATTTGTGTAATTTAATGAGAAAGCCAGTGAAGTTAAACAATAGAATTTCGTTCTGTTGGCTCAGGTAAGCTATTTAACTATAGATAAAATTAAGTTGAAATATGATGTTTGCACATTATTGATTATTGATCTTTTAAATATACAAAAATCGTACATATATCACAGGATAAAATTCCTAACCTCATAATGTATACACATGCTTTTCATTCATTGATCAATGATGTTTATCATATAAGACGATGTGTAGACAAGGATGGTAGTGATTTCAGATTATTGTACTGATTAAAGGAAGTCCATCCGTTTTGTCACAGTGTTTCCGTTTCTCTGATCCTGGACCTGTAGGGATTTTGAGTTGGTTAAACATCCACCGCCCATCTCCATACAACAGCGATATAAAACAACTGTTTCATTTCACAGGGAAAGAGAAAGCTAATGTTCAGAAAAACTAAATAGCTTAGTGTTAAACAGATATATTTTCATTAAAATGCCATGATCCCCTGCTTCCTTGTTGCATCAATCCAGCCATGACCCAAACCGGCGGTAACCTGTCCAGAAACCATTCAGCCGTGTGTGTCTATGTTATGGTCCCATCAAGATGGTCCCATCTTAGGATCCTCTGGGAAACACCAGCTGCTCAAAGTGCCACTGCTGCCGGGGGTCAGAGCTGCAAGGGCGAAGGTAGAGGCCTCCCTCCTGTCTTGTGGCGTTTTCCTTGTGGCTTCGCACCAACATCACTGACTCCAGGGCCTTCTCGCCCTCCACAGCCTCGAGGCACCTCTCTGTCAGCAGGTGAACGATCTGGCCGCTCTGCGGGAGAAACGCAACACAAATCGCCTGCACTCAGACAACAGAAGTAAAGTCCATTCTGCTGAAACATAAACGCTTGACAGGACTGACACTGATGATTGTACCTTTGTGACACTCCACTGTAGCCTGTTATGGGTCCGCTGTTTGGGGGGACAGTCGGTGAGAACTACCCTGTCCCCCCGGACATCGAAACACAGCTGCCCCAGTGGTCCCCAGCGCACCTCCCTCAGAGAGTTCAACTCACAGTGCTGTGGGTGCACAAGATGGCATCTGACTGGGTTATCAAAACCGCCGTTAAAAAGAAACAGAATCAGTGTCATAGCTTTTATGTCCGAGATGGATGCTAGCACAGGCTAAAGGCTGATGCTTCTCTGATAGCAGTCTATAGGTACAGCTTCTATCTGAAGGGTCAGTGCAGTGCTACCAGTAAATACCATAGTTTCTTTATATAGTTTAAGTGATACAAGAGTGCGCATTAGTTAGTAGTTATTAGTGAGGATACCTGTTACAGACGCACTGATGGCAGATAGTATAGAAGTGGTAGCAGCTGAAACAGGGAAGGTTGAACCATACCTGGTCGCCATTACCACTGCACGGTGAGATATCCATGCCCCCACTCCCTGGGTCCAACCCTTTCTTGTAATCTGCACAATAGCCAGTGCCAACATTGTACAGCTTCAAGCATACAGGTGTTACAAAATACATTAATTAGATAGGAAACAGAAAATGGTTACGACACATTTGGAAACTTCTTGTAACCTATGCATTTCTTGTTCATAACATCCTGTGTTGGAGTACATTAGCATTGCCAACACATATCAGTGCTTTTTTTGTTCACTATTTTAAGAGGAACCTTCAAGAGGAGGAACAGCCACCGTTTTATCAGTTAAGGCCCCTCATTTCCTGTTTAAATGCTGAAGGTCATGTGCAATGGTGTGAGACTACCGTGCAGAAGTGACTCTTGCCTCTCCTGAGAGTCCGGGCCGGTCCTGAGGGATGTAGCGGTCCGGGTGGATGTTGGACAGGTACCAGCTGAAGTTCTTACAGCCGAGCTGATGTCGCAGGTTTAGCCGCCCGGTGCAGTTTGCGCTCTCAGACTTCGAGCGCGGTGACGCGACCAGACGATACAAAGGGCAGTTACACACGTCACTGGGTAGATCTGCTCGTTTCTGTTTCTGCGTCATGTTGGTGGGGGATCTTCCTGTACCCATGCGCGCGCGCGCACACACACACACTCACCAGTGGAAGTCATGCTGGTGGGGCATCGTCCTGTATCCGCACACATACCTGCTGAATGAAGTAAGCCACGGTGTCCCGCTTGTAGAAGATCTTCCTGTAGTCCTCTAGCCAGGTCTCTGCCACCCGGATCTTGTTCCTCTCAACAATGTCATCGTCGGGGGAAGTGTAGGGCAGGTGGCGGTGCTCCAGGTGTCCAACACGAGAGCAGGGCACCACCTCCATTGACCCCCCGCACAGCCACACCTGCGGAGGGAGGTGCACGTGTCACTGGTCTACTTTACGTGTTCTGAACACTTCATTTAAACACACTTGGTATTCCAGATGTAAATCAGGGGACACATCAGTCCAGAAATACTTTTATTAATATTTAGTTGGCCGTCGAAGGCAAAAAACCCTAAAATGGAAGGCGTAGCGATTAAAAAGGTGTCCCTTACCCTGATAGAGAGCTCAATGTTTTCGACACCCCAAAGCACCATGCCCTTGTCGTAGGCCCCGATCTTCTGAAAGAAGTGTCGGTCAACGGCCAAGATTCCGGTCAAGGCTGGGCTCCTAGGATACAGGCGGTGAGGAGACACACGATTGGTCAGGCTGGTCAGTTTGCCCGTCTGTTTCCCAGTTCAGAGCAACCCTTCCATCTTTGTCCCTTTGGATGGTTTCAATCCCACCTAGCTGTACATGCGCGAGCCAAATTAGCTTTTTATCAATATATTCATGGTCATGACTGAAATCTTTGTAGTGCCTCACGGAGAGCCCACTAAGTCCTGTTAAGAAAGCAGAGATAATCTCATTACCAAGGGTCTGGAGCGTGGATATATAATGAAAAAAATACCATTACAAAATCATAATGTTCGGTAATTGGATTTGGGGCAGGAAAGACAAAGATAACAAGACCACTGGGAAATACTAAATATGTAATTACGTTCGCGAATTGGAGAGCCAGTTCCATGTTATCTGTGGATAGCCCCAGCTATCCAAGAACTGCATTCATTTGGCACGTTATTTGACATCAGGGATTCAATGTTTTTGTCTATGGGACCATGAACCAGGTCTGCTGGGTGGTGCCGTGTGTGTAAATACCGTATGGGTTGGATGGACTGGTTAAAGTCCTCTTGTTCCCGCAGCGCCTCCCAGTGGAAGTCCAGTTTCCAGTTGAACACGCCCCTGAAAAGCCCTGGCGCTGCGTTGTACTGGAACGTGTTCCGGTCGATGGAGTCCATTATCGGGGACACCACCCGAGTCCTGAAGAGGTGTGTCACAGCAGTGGTACCGGTCAGTTTAACGTCGGGGGTCAGGGGTCAGGGGTCAGTGGCCAACTATACAGATCACAGGGCTGATCATCAGGTGATCACATGTCCCCTTTTAGCCTATGCAGTAGGCACATCTTGATGATGGAAAGCAGGATGAAGGACAGACACAGGAAGGTTAGGAATTGTTTAATAAATTGCATTAAATTGCATTACAGGCAGCGCGTTAACCAGGCAGCATGTTAAAAAGATAGCACGTTAAACAGGCAGTTCATTAAACAAGCAGCACATTGCAGGATTGCAAATTTTGACAAAATTCCAGACCAATTCTTTTTGACAGTTGTGTGACAAGCCCCAAGCCTGACAATCAGACCCGAGATACATTTCTCACTGCTGGGAAAAGCTAGTTCAACAGCTGTCTGAGCTGAGAAGTCTCCACACCAGCTGTAATAAATCAGCTTCTTCACCCAGACCTGTGGGTTTTCTTGTTAAAAACACTCATGTTTGTTTGTGCTCTTCCTTCAACACTATTTTTATTATTATATTCAAAAAGAAAGGAACGCCAACGCTGAAAATGTAACGCCACAATTTTAATGTGTCAAATATGTGTGCTCTCTCTCTCTCTCTCTCATATGAAAAAAGGGATATTTGTCTATTATGTTAGACAGACTGATTTTTCACATTTTTAAACCTTCACCATTGCCAGAAAGAGAGATGTAAAAAAGCCATGTGACGGGTATTTCAGAGAATGCCCTGGCTGGTTCCCGAGTTCCCACTGTTTACACTGGATGTCCCCCCTAACCGCTCAAAACACGTTTGCAATGCATTCCTCTGTGAGTGACTGCTGCTGCTGCAGGAGCAGTCAGTCCGAGAGCCCTTTTGTTGCAGCAGCCCCGCTGGCACGACATCAGTGCTCCTGGAAAGCTGTTCTGGGATCAGGCATGCACATTTCACAGGGTGAAAAGCGGAGCAGGTCTGGTGGAGCCGGTGTGTGGGGGATGATCAAGGTGGAGGCAGGCAGGGGGGTTGAAACTTCACCCCATAACAACACGGGCTCTTTCTGTTCCCAACCCCAACCTCACGACACGGGCTCTTTCTGTTCCCAACCCCAACCTCACGACACGGACTCTTTCTGTTTCTAAGGACGTGTTCTTAAAGGATCTCAAAATTCACGATCATAAATGTGCCGGTTTTTTGGGACGCAGTACAGCCAGACGGTACCAAGTTTTGTGGAGGTCGAAATGCTGTTCAAAAATGCGTCTGGTTGATTACTGCATTTCACCAAACCTCGCCTGTTCCCATCAAGCACAGCGACCTGCCATTGCGTTGCCTCACCTGTCTCCCGCAATCCGCCCCAACAGCGGCTCCAGCCAGCCCCGATGGCACTCACAGTGGGAGTCCAGGAACACCAGGACGTCGCCCAGGGCGCGGGCGGCCCCCAACATGCGACAGCCCGCCATGCCCAGGCGCCGGTTGCTCCGGAGGAGACGTACGCCCTCTAGGCCGGAGACGTAGCTGCTGAGCAGAGCCTTGAGGTGTGCTGGGAAAGTGGGGAAATGTGTAGAGAGGTTAGGGCACAAACACCAAACTTTCTGGGGCACAGATAAAGTGTGCCGCTGGTTCACGCTGGTGCCGTGAGTAAAAGACCACGTTTATGTTCCTGCTGGGTGAGTTTTTCCATCCATCTTCACTTTATCTAAAATAAACAGCAATAACTAGGGAAAATGTCCACATAAACAGTAGTCTCCTTTTTACTTTAACCAGGTTTCACGAATTCACTCGTTCTTTGTTTAGTAGTTTAAGGTTATATTTTGTGTCCATTTAATTATCTAGCAGCCATGCGTAAACGTAATGTTTAAACCATTGTTTCCATTTGAATTTAATCGTAATTGAATCTTTTTTAAATCTTAAGATTTTAAAGATACCCTCCTGTTATGCGCACATCGGTTGTGACTCGGGTACGACGCTCACCATGTTGACTAAGGTCGTCCACCAGCAAGATCTCGCGGAGAAGGTTTTTAGGCGCCGTGTCCAGGACGCTGTGCACGGTCCGCAGCAACGTGGACCACGCTTCATTGTGGAAGCAGATGACCACGGTGGCTGTAGGCAGGGAGGCGCTGTATCTTTGCGAGAGACACCTGTCGTGGATGCACGTGTGCACTGAATCGATCAATGGTACTAAAGTATCCCAGTATCAAACTTAGACATAGCGGCTCACCGACCGGACAAGTCACCCCGTGGAGTTACCCCGTGTTATCCCGAGTTGGATAGTTCGATAACCGCGGAAATTAGCTGAATCAGAGAGGAAGTGCAGCGGCAATCATAATCACACATCAGCCGCGTTGTAATAGCGTACGTGGTCTAGCCTTCCTTCGCTCTAGATCGTCTCACAATGACATAACCTACGCGCTGGTTTCGAGTAACCATTACCAAATAGTCTAGAGAATAGGGATTCAGTACTTTTTAAGTAAATGCTAATTTACTGTTCAGTTATGTATTGTGAAATGGGTTTCGCCGAAATACTTACGCAGGATGGCGCATCTCCGGGAGTCTTCGGTGAAATGAAATCCTTTCACTGACAGCCTCATTGAACCCGTATTTCGCCCGTCCTGTTTCCTCAATGCCTTTCTCTGGTCCCTCTGACCTAAGGCGCACGGGTTTCCCCAAGTCCCCGTGTGTGGGTAACTGGAAACCCGCGTCCTTATTTCCCCCCGACATCACCACCCTATAACTCCTTTTCTTTTGTTGAGCCTGATTTCTCCAAACCGTAGGGGGGACGATTAGCAGCTGGTCATCTTTCAGAGAAGTCAGCGACGAGAGAACACCCTCTCGTCCCGCCGGGTCACTTGAGTCGAGGATCACCTCCAAGTCGGGAGGATCGGGTTCTCTTATGCGGTGATAGGAACGCGGCGCGTTCTTTGACAGGTCACTGAAAAGTGGGTCCATGAACGCAACCATCATCACGACCAATATCAGAACCGCCCAGAAGCAGAGAAGCTGCAACTTGCAGAGTTTATGTCTACACCGAAGTCTCATGTCGTGGAAAAAAAATACGATGGATTTCCAGTCCAAGAAAACGGGTATACCGCGTTATCAACACCAAAAGACTGACATTGTAACAGACAAAAACACGATTCACAATTACGAATGCAAAAGTCAGGCCGCAAATCTTAATATGTTACAAGTTCAAGCAAAAAATTAATTTTTCCAACACAAGTAGCCTGCGCTTTGTTGACAATAATCTTGCTGGTCTTGTTCTCGTGTCGGTAACCACCTTTTTCTTTTTCTTTTCAGTAAAACCGACTTTTTTCACTTATATAATATTTGTACTTATCAGATTAATTAGTTTCCCCACACCTAAAATCACCATATCATCATATAAAAAGATCAATTTATACATAAGCTACTACATGTTTTCGTTTAGCTCAAATGGTCAAGCGCAATCAGGTGGCGTGTCTTCTGTCTGGATTTTCCGTCCGTCTCAAGTCCGACACTTTGTGCTAAAAAATGTTCAACTGTTCCTCGTGGTCCTAGCGCGAGATCAAGTCGTGTGTATTTGCTCTATTTTAGAATGGTTTGGTCGAAAACTGCAAGAGGATAAAATTAGGATCATTATCAACGGGCGCGGACTGGCCATTGGGAAGTTCGGGAAATTTCCTGGTGGGCCGGTCGTGTGAGGGGCGGTCTTTTTCCCCCCCCAAACCAGGCATTTATATGTAGAAACATGAGTCAGTTTGAATTTGGTGTATGAAATTGGGGCCGCGTGACAGCAAAATCCCAGGCTGCTTTTTGTTGCCAGTCCGCCCCTAATTATCAATCACTCACTAATCAATCAACCATCAAGTAGAATCAACTTGAGAAAATCCTTCAGAAAATTGCATGTATCTGTCGTGACCAGCATTTCTACGTTGTACCTGAAATGACAACTAATTAATAGAAGGCGCTATCGGGGAACTGTAATGAACTGGCCCCAGACACCAGATGAAATTTCTGCATACGGTACAATTTATTAGGATTTTTATACTAAAGTATGAGTGTTCCAATCTGACATTCTCCCTCTCGCAATAGGCATTTACTGGTACGCTAGACATCAAAGTAATGTCTTCGTGCCAGCTGGCCAGCCCCGAGATCTTATGACCGGCTGTTTTGCTCTGCAGCACCAGACACGATTTATTCAGTTTTAAATTGATTCTTGGCAAGCTTCGGCGCTGTTTTTGTTCCTCTTGGGAGCAAAGCGCTCGGCTTCAGGTTGCCAGTGGATCTCACGTCCCAGAAGCCTACGGTCTCCATCCTTCGCCTCGTGTCTTAGCACACTTTGATGAAAAACCACTCACCCACAGACAATGAAGCTAATTAATATTAGTATTGCTGTAATACAACACAGAGAAAATGAGCTGCGTTTCTCCCCGTTTTCATTCCCGCAGTTTGTGAAACTGCACATTTCTGATAGGAGGTTTTTCGGGAAAAAGGTTGGTTGGTGCCCAGAATTAACGTGACATTCTTTAGACCTTGAAACGGCTTCACAAATTTAGATTGCGAGTTGAGCTTAGCGAAAAAGCGTGAAGCGGCAAATTGCATTTAGTGGTGCATTATTTTAGGTCTGTATTCACACGGTTCAAATGGGAGGGAGAGAAAGAAAAATGAGTACTATCCGATTCTTATGTATTATATCGATAATGTTCTAGGTTTTACCACTAAAAACCCACACCTGATGTTACGTATTTTAAAATGACACCTGAATTGTGTCGAAAAGCGTAGATAAGACACACATTTGAAACTTGTGAATGAAATGCTTGTGCCTTCTGGCTGACACCGTGTTCTCCATTCGGAGACGGATCTCTTAGCCAAATATCACGATAAAAATCAAATAGCCGTTCACCATAGAAACACTCCTGTCGGCCACATGCCTGGGTTAAGGATTTAAAGAAGTTATCTAATGTTCCAAGCGATCTTTGGCATTCTGCTTGAGAGAGGTGTCACAAAGTGTAGGCCTATATGACAAGTGGAAGTGTATTCTGGGGCACAGGTTCACAGGTTTGGGGAGATGAGAGTGGCAGTCCCATCAAATGCTCCATCTCTCTTTCTCCCTCTCTTTCTCTCTCTCTCTCTCTCTCCCTCTCTTTCTCTCTCTCTCTCTCTCTCTCTCTCTCTCTTTCTCCCTCTCCCTCTCTCTCTCTTTCTCCCTCTCTCACCTCCCCCCCTCTCTCTCTCTCTCTCTCTCTCTCTCTCTCTCCCTCTCTCTCTCTCTCTCTCCCTCTCTCGCTCTCTCTGTCCATCTCTGCCATTTTGAAAAACAAAGAAGTTGTTCAACCTATTATGTTCAAGTTGCATCCATTTTTCAATTTACCTGCTTCTTACTTAAAACATTTTCGTGTGTGTTTACTAGGTTAAACAACACATTCTGTTAACACCCGACACCAGAGTTATCTGTTCTTTCAAATTGTAGTCTATGATAGTTCAGATTTAAGAAGTTTGGACATAGTGAACTACTTTTTAGATACTTTAGTAACTTTAGATAGTTTAGTAACTTTAGATAAGCAATCTTCATCTTTCATATCTTTTTAGAATTTTTCTATCAACTTCATGGCCATACCCTACGGTTCATGAACATTATCGTAAGAGGGTTTGATCCGCAGGGCTTCTCATTGCTAATGAGCGTTTCCTGGTGCCTGCAGGCTGTCAATGCCGTCGAGATTGACATGCCTCTCGTCTAATCGGTGCTGAGCCTAAAGGGCTTTGTAGCCTGAAGTGTGAAAACAGAGAGGCTTAAAGGTGACTGGCTGGAGGATTCCAGTCGTAACTCCTTCCCCTTCCCCTTGGTGATTTGAGTCCAAGCGCGAGCAAAGATAAATAGTGCAGTTGGCAGTCATGAGTCCAAACTATTACTGTAGCTTTTATTCATTTCATACGTGCACAGTGCTATTGCTTCATCTTTGTTTGGAGACAAAGTTTTGGTTGCTAGGGAAATGTCATATTCCCTTAAGTTGTGCTGCTCTGATTTTAGATTTCTGTTAAATGAGGAGAGACGAACCAAATATGAAAAGTTGGTAACGTGAATTGTGAGTCATTACATGTACTGTGCGAGTCAGTGTTTGTGCGCGAGTCAGAGTTTGTGCGCGAGTCAGTGTTTGTGCGCGAGTCAGAGTTTGTACGCGAGTCAGTGTTTGTGCGCGAGTCAGTGTTTGTGCGCGAGTCAGTGTTTGTGCGCGAGTCAGAGTTTGTGCGCGAGTCAGTGTTTGTGCGCGAGTCAGAGTTTGTGCGCGAGTCAGTGTTTGTGCGCGAGTCAGTGTTTGTGCGCGAGTCAGAGTTTGTGCGCGAGTCAGATTTCCCGAGCCCCGTTTATCAGGCTCTTCTGAATGAAAGTTCCAGAGAGTGAACAGTGATTCCTGAAGCCATCAGTGACAGTAAAGTGATGGAGATAGGAGATGACATCAAACTCTACACAAGCGCAATGGCTGCCATCTCTGGAGAAAGACTAACTGAATTGATAAATCCTAAACATTAGAGGCATGGAGATGAAGCGGGTGGATTTGCTTCAGACACAGCCTGTGAAAGATGGTCAGGCCTGCTAGTTTGCCTGGTAGCCTGTCCCGCTGAAGAGAGAGAACGGCCGGTCACGTCTCCGCGAGAGAACGGCCGGTCACGGTCCGCGGTTATCATTCCGAGCCACTGACTTGGAATTCACTCTGAATGAAAAAGTACTCCTTCGCTGCAGGCTTTCGATGCTTCTGGTCCCCAGACAAAACCCAGACAGAACCGCCGATGTATTTCCATTTCCCAGCCCACATTCCAGACCATAATTCACATTTCAGCCTCTGGTATGAGACATCCTTGCCCTAACAAAACTCATTACGTGCATTGCAGAGAACCTCTAGTGTTCCGGAGACATAAAATGAGTTTTCAGTGTCTATTCCAAAGGGAAAGACTTTGGCTCTTCTGCAAAAAATTTATTCAACGTTATCTTTTTTATTACAGCAGTCCACAGCTGTGAAATGGTTTCAGTTAAAGAACTTCCCACCTTAATAATGAATTGGTTATCAAGCGTGCCGTTTGTGCAGTAGGCCAAACATCGAAACTCTCCCGTTTCGGACTTTGGGCGTCCTTCAGCGTTCTGGTTATTGCGGTCCCAGCATTCCCAGTGTTGTGTCTCTGTCGCGCGGGTGACCATCCAGCCAGCAAGGACAGACGTTTAGCTCAGCCACAGTATCCCCTAGTGGTTGGAGCACTCACCCCTGGAGATTTAGCATCGCGGAGATGCCGATCCCAAATGGGACACTGATTCTTAAGAGAGAAAGAGACGGGTTTAAGAAGAAATCTACACAAATTGACTGTGTACGCAACCCAATTTAAAGCCCTGCCCCGGGCAATCCAGAAGAGTAGATTCACCCCTCAGTTAAACAGTGAGTCTAGTTCCACATAAAGGCTCCCTCTGGTGGGGACATTTGGGAACCCCCGCACATCCCGAGGAATTTCATCGAGAAGTCCGTTCCCATGCACTCCCAGGAATGTTCCTGCAGTCCTGCCTCCGAATGGGGACATGTGTCTGCTTGTGCACCCCCGACTGTAATTCGGAGCGGGGTGTCGACCAGCTGTGCCAAAACACCCCCTTTGACTTGTTTTCACACCTTAGGGGTCGCAACCTGGCTGAAGGGGTGAATTACGTCACATCTTCCACTGCCAGACATGGGATCAGAGACGGCTTCCCCGGGCCTTTTCGTGAGTCACGGAGCGCAGATACAGAATGTAACCTAGCACCGTATTTATTACCACCAATTTAACCAGTTTCCACTCCCGCTGGACCTGTAAATCAGGTCACAATCCGCCCCGCGGGCCTTTGCCTCCTTCCAACAGCTCGAATGGAAAAGGTCATTTACAAAGAAGCTCTCTTATTCCAAAATGTAATTCAGATTCAGTATGTAACTGCAATGTAATTCAATGGCTCATAATCTGTGTCTCAAGGGTTCCGCCCACAGCATTATTTCAAAATTCCGGTCCTGTGCCAAAGACAGCAGAGTTCTTATCACTCTCAGCAAAAATACTACACACACACACACACACACA
>JAOVYW010000040.1:474589-491354 GCA_025775045.1 Hiodon tergisus
CGCTAAACTCTTCCCTCACACCAGCCTCAGTCGAGGAGTAACGCGGGGCTTTCCGCTAAACTCTTCCCTCACACCAGCCTCAGTCGAGGAGTAACGCGGGGCTTTCCGCTAAACTCTTCCCTCACACCAGTCTCAGTCGAGGAGTAACGCGGGGCTTTCTGCTCTGCCTGCACAGAGCAGAACGCTGGCAGTTTTGTGTTGCTGCGCTGAGAGGAGCTGAAACGAGAGTGACTCAGACGAGCGGCGGGAGGGGTGGGGCGCGCTCGGATTGCCCGTATCATAGCTCTGGGGACAGTGCATCGTGATGGTCCCGAGTGCAGACCGTGGCCCCCCGGACCGGCCCAAACTAGAGAAGCAGGTCCGCGAGCAGAAGGTCGATTCTGTTGCTTCTCGGCGACACATCGGGGATGGCATTCTTCAGATTCCCGGCGCGTGCCATCAAAGCCCTAGTCTTTCCGTCATTCCCACACCAGCATTATGCAAATACCAAACAAACTCAAGGGAGTTCCAGGCTTATCCCGCCTGTCGCTGGGCCAACAGAACAGCTCCTCCCCCTTCCGCCAGACACAGCCACACCTGAACACAGGTGAGCTTCACTTCAGCATCCTCAACACTGCAAACAAACTTCCATCCGCAACAAAACACGCCGTCCGACGCTAAGCTTGTTCAATCACTAACTCACTCGCGCACGCGCGCTGGGGCGATCATAAATAACCGTTTACAGATCATCTTTCTAAAGGGGCTCAAGATCACTCGCCATGAAGCTTTACAGCAAACGCCTCGCGGTTATGCCGTATGTAGCCCGCTCCGCTTTCTGGAAGAACACTCCTTCCTCACCCCAGTAGCGACTCTACGCTAAACAAACATCGGAATTGCAGAAGTACGGACGGACGTACGTCAACATTTCGGTCCTTTCAAGAAAACGCAAGGCACAAAGAAGCAAGAGCGGTGGAGAACGAGCACAGGCTCAGCCAACCATCTCCTGCACAGCGACACCACCATTCTCTGGCAAACTGCCACTGACAAGATCCAACTCAAAATCTGTACCAATTTTGAAACCAATTAAATTCAGGGTAGTACAAGACAGAACGACGCCAACAAGAATAAAGGTAATAGGACACAGTGTTCTACTTAGAATTTCAACGCCAACATTTTGTGTCATTGGGACATTAGAGCATTCTTGACTTTTTTATTTATTCGAAAAACAAAAGTAGAATTTATAGTGCAATGAACTCATAGCTGTTAACATTACATCTCTGTCAGTGTGCTTCTCCAGTTGATTTTCTATAATACGGACATACTATACATTGATTTGGGGGACTTTTTGATAAATCGCTCATGTTTGAAAGACCAATACGTCCGAAAATACTTTCAAACATTGGTCAAAATGTCCCATGTGACAAAAAAAAAAAAAAAACGAACTTCTCAGCACTCCAAAGTTCATCCAGCATATGTTTACTCAAAACGCCAGCCTACAGGTACGTGAACGCCGGAATTCACAGGGTTACAGAAAACACCTTACACCTACCTCGGTACTGTAAATGAGTCAATCACAAACCGTTAAAGAGAACATCTAGTTCTAAAAATATTTTTTTTATGGTCCGTTTCCCCCCCCACAAAAAAAAAAAATTATATATATTTTACATGCTGGGAATCCAAACCAGGCAAAATCACACGCAACATATAAAGCCAATAAATCGTTTCCAAATGGGGCTCTTGAGCGCAACAAGGCGCTCATCACCTCGGAAAAGAGTCAGACAGGAACTCTGAGCCGAGATGGAAAATTACCCACTAGGGTGTAGCACAATCAAGAGACACTTGCCATTAATTAGGCCCATCGCCTAATTTCAGACAATTTAATAACTCTGAAGGAAGCCAAAAATCCAACTTTGGCCTGGTGGTTTTCCAGAGAAGCAGACACCAACAAAATTCGCTTCGGCGACATGAGTTAGGTGAGCAAACGCCCGGCTCGAAACAAGTGCGTGGCAATTCTACCTCAAGGCCAGCAGACCCACGCTGATCAGTGGTCAAAGTTCCAGAGCACAGGGGACAGAAATGAAAGGTCTTCGATGTGTGGAATGCGGGAAGGGTTTACGTAAATTAGGAAAATCTGCTTGTTGCAAAACATTTCTGCTGGAAGGTATCGCCACAGCAAAATTGAAGACTTCGGCCTCCGATGCAAGGCAGTGTAAATGTAAAAGGAAAATATATATTTTTAAATCAAATCACAAGTACATGCATTAAAGGGTTATTTTAAAACTACACAACGCATGCTAGTTTTCAGAAAACTATTTTAAGATTCAGTTTCAGCATCTGACAGCAATTTTTTTTTCTCTTTAACATTTGTTCTGTTCGCCGACTGCCAAGGTGCCATTTGGGTTTCTCTCTACCCAGACGAATAAATGGTTATCAAGCCAACGGGGTTATACATAAAGTCCCACACTGGAGCCGCCATTCCCCGTAAAACGCTCCCAACCCCTGAACAGCAGGCAGCGAACAAGAGGGTCACAGGGACGGACACCAACAGGTCGCAGTAAGCCCAAACAAACACTCCAAAAACACGATTTCCCCGACACGTTTATGTCTGGTGCTCGGACGTAGGGTCACCAGGTGGCTTTCACACGACAACGAATGGTCCAACATCCAAGAACGCGCCAACACGGTTCCGTACGTCAGTTAAGACGAAGGACAAGCGAGCGTTTTAATAACCGCCGACGTTATTAATGACCGATCCAAAGCTCCATGCGAGCGCAAGCGTCTCGCGTCACGTTGGGCGCATTAAAAGTCATCAGTCTTGGGTGTCTAGGCAACGCGCTTCAAGCGGGGACAAGCCAATAGAAATGAAGAAGGGACGCGCATGGGGGCAGCCATGGGGTGGGCGGGCAGATGGGAGGTTCCGCGTTCGTCAGGTTGCATTTCCAGAGCGTCGATGAGGGAAGTGCTACACTTCAGGGTGCTAACGTAGCGAGGCCCTGGCCTCCCGTGTGGGGGTGGGGCTTTGTCATCACCATGGTAATGGCTGCTCTCAACTGACAGACAGGGGTGGAGGATCAGTGGGGGGTGGGGTTTCTATCGCCCCCACTTCTCTAAGTGAAGCATCTGGGCCCTGCATTTAATATGAAACACTTACCAATGTACACCCGGAACACAGACAGGGTCAGCTTATAGAAATAGGGCTCATAGTAAAAATCCAAACTTAAAATGCCAAACACTCCTAATGTCTAATGCTGGTCCCGACACAAAAATAAAAACGCCACCATTTAATTCAGATTTCTCTGCAAAATTAGCTTCCCTGCAAATTTAAGACGGAGCAAATTTCTATTAACCTTCCATTCTTTCGATATGGAAATGGCATATCTGAATAGGATAAGCACATTTCGTGTACAAAAACTACAATTCAATTATGGCCATTCAGGTTATAAAACATACACTTTATAACGAAACTCCCCCAGGGGATTTAAAAATAATAATACTGCAAACAAAATTTTTGCCCAAGAAAATGCTAAGCATAGTGTCAACAGGCACCGTTTCCTCTCATTGGCTACACAGGCTGATTAACCCCCTTATTCATAGGTGGGTCCCCCCCCACCCCACCCCCAACCCCTCACCCACTAGAGGGACATCTGCAGGACAAAGTCGCAAAACAAACGCTGGGCTTTTTCGTTAACCGGCAGCGTTGGCCAAAACACAAACGCTTCGTGACTGGTGCTAAGGACCCTCTTTTTAAAAAAAACTCACATTTTAAAAATCGATCTCCAAAGGCTTGAGTAGTCAGCAGGATACAAGGAGGGATAAACTTCCCCTCTCCTCACAATGACTACCCAAGGAAAACGCATCCACAGAAATATTTTAGGAATGAAGTGGGATTCAGGCCTAGTGAATCACAGCAGCGTGTTTAAGTGACTCCCTAAGCGTTTCCTACAGTAACTCTACACCTATGGCGGCTTGGGGGTGGGGGGGAAAGCCTTCATACACACAATACCCCCACCCCCGCCTCCTCCTATGGTTTCCACACCCTCTTTTTTTTCCCCCAAAGCGGACTCGCACAGATCACATCCTACATTCCTGTTCCTGTGCCCTTCTCCCCCCCCCCCCTGAAACTAGGGCGCTCAGGCTTCAAACCAGCCCTTCCCTTCCTGCCAGGTTCAAAGGTCGTCAATCAGTTCTCAATAGCCAGGACCTGAGCTTATCCACAGCAGGCCTGGAATGCTGTGGAGGCCAAAGAATTCCACCCGGAACAAACAGGGCCGCGCACCAACTACCAGCACGGGCTGAGCTATATAGCAACCACTGCTGACCTTTCTCCCAGCAGTCATCGTAGGCCAAATGTATAAAATAAACCAACACCTCAGGGAAGGAAAGGAAAAAAAACTACTACATTTTCAACCTTGTTTTAACATGGTAGCCCACCTCAATCTTTTCTCCAATCTGCATTCCAGGTCACTGCACGGAGGTGACAGGAATTTAAGCTAAATTTAAGATATGTCTACCATGACCAACTTCAGACTTTCTACACTTAAGACATAATCATAAGGGTATCCCTCAGAAGACATACCTCTTGCAGGCTGAATGTATAACAACCAACAATGCAACACCATCTTAAGTCAACACCCAGACACTCTGTAGGTAAATTGGCATTAGGTACTTCCAGGGTAAACTAAATAAACTTACAGTAATGAGACGAAATGTTATTTTATTTAGTTACCTTATTTTCGTGATTATAGTTTCCTACACATGGCACTTTATTTGAAAATTTGCATTAAAACGCTATAATTGTCCATTTAAATTAACAGCCGTTTCCCTTTCATCCCAAGCATTTAAAATTTATTAATTTTGCGAAAAAATACTAAATTGATAATACACAGCTTACCATTTTTTTTTCCATTTCGAACGAGTTTGTCAAATTTAGCCGTTACTCGTTAATACCGAGCAGTCTTCATTCGCCGACGAATTACACTTAATTTCTTAGATTAATTGGATGCCATTGTTAAAGTATTTTCCAGAAACCAAATTACACCGGATGTAACCAAACTGACAACAGATAACGTCTAGAATCGTTGCATTGAATATCAATTTTTAAGAATTTTAATATTTAATGCAATACAATTACACGATTTAGTCCTTAAAATTTTGTCTTTATCCTGGGGACGAAGGAAAAACTGTATCGTTTAACCAAACCAGTTTTGTACACGTAGCAGCCTTGTATACGTGATTGACTAGGCCGCAACCATTTCCATCTACTAGCTTTTTGAACCCAAGTTCAAGTTCCCACGTTAAGTTACAATGCGTTAAGTGTAAAGACTAAATAAAACGAGAAGGAATAACTGACTGCGACTCCTCAAAAAAGAGGGGAAAAAAATCCATATTTTACAAAACCTCGACAAACACCATCTAGGCATCTGACATTTAGATTACACAAAATAATAGATTAATGTGCATCACCCACAAACACGTGTCACAATCGCAAGATGTTGGACACGTTTTTAAAATATAAAAGATGATAAATCAAAATCAGATGAGGCATTTGACGAACACAGCCTCACAGGCCTAACAGGACAACACCCCAAACTCTGCTCACAAAACACACCCTTGTGTTTAAATGTATTCACGTGTTTGCTAAATTGCTACATGTGTTACGTTCTCATTCCCTGCCCGAACCCTAATACTATCACTAATTAAAATACACAAGAAATGAATCAATATTTTTAAAACAGTATCAAGATGCATTTAAATTACCCCAACTTCGCAAAGACTAACATGGCCCACACTGATTTATTCGTATGGGCCTTTTTTTTACCTTTGTCTTTTGGGGACTGAATGTTCCACTTCTAGAAGTTTTCCATGGAGTTCTACTTTACCTAAAGGGGGAAAATACAATTAATTTTTGCTTAAATGTACAAGGAAATATCCATATTTTTGTTTAGACGAAATAACACACATTCAGATTTCCAAATTCAAAAGATTTTAATTTCGTTAGCTAATTTTCTAGTTAATGCATTTACTGTAGTTCTCCAAAATCAATTAACTAGTACTTTTAAATTCCATAACGATTTCGTATATCTAGAATTACTGGTACGCAACGTGGCTACCAATGTTTAGATCTTTATAGTGTACGGAAAATGTATTTAATCCGCTTCATGTTCTACTGAATAACAAAACTGAAGTTAATTATTTTTTCTAAAATCTAAATTAGTGAACCACGGGGCACATACCAATCATTTCGATGGCCTAGATTTTATACCAGTGCACAACTAAACCACCTGGTTAGTAACCCTATACTAAAGCGACACTTATTTGCCACATATTACATAGCCAGTTATACGCCACTGAAACAAAAACTTTTTTCCCCCCCCCAGAGAAACAGTGGGCACTTGTATCTTTTGTATTAAGGTTTTCGAATCCGTGAGTCCAAAAACAAAAAGTAACAAGGCACAGCTGACGGTTATTTAAACCACAAACACAGACTAGACTGTATTACACGATGACACTGGCCTTGCAGCCTCACGCGCTATGGAGTTTAAATGAAACACTTCTTTTCTCTCTGTGCTTAAATTTGCAGTATTTACTTTGGATTGAATCAATTGATCCAGTTAAAATAGTAATGTTCCACAGGAAAAAAATATATATATTTTTTTAAATGACAGCACGACTACGGCCCGAAATTAGAGGGGGGGGGGGCTTAGCTACACCCCCCAATCCTTACATTAATGAGTCCCGTCCCTCCGATTTCTCAATATCTTCATATTCGAGGATTAATTAAACATTAAACGATATTTTAGTTTAAAATTCGTTACATACATTCTGCCAGATTATTTGTCACTTACCTGAAAGAATGTCGATGGCCTTCATAGCTACCTTCTCGTCCGGGCAATCTACAAACGCATAACCAGTTTTAACAAGAAACGGACCACTAAAAGGGATCTTCCACTCTTCGAAGAGAGTTTCCAACTCCACCGGGCTCGCTTCTTCACTCAAGTTGCCGATGTAGAGCTTATTCATGGTGGTAAGCACGGAGAAAACGCTATCCTTGTTTTAGGGGGGGGGAAAAAAAGCTTATTTATTCTTAGATACAGTCTTATGGTGAAACGCACTATTACAAAACAGTGTGCGGAGTATGTTACCTATCGATATATTTAATGAGTAGCCTAGCTATGTATCGCGCTTGCTCGCCCCTTCTATCGCGCAAAATAAATAATCTTAATCATTTATTCAGCCTTTCCTAAGGATGGCGGGTTGGGCAAAAAAGGAGGAGAAAACTACTTTTTGTCTTCCCCGAACCCCTTTGGCAGAAAGACTGAAAATGTCACACACGTTAATACTGGCGCCGCCTCTAAATAAAACCGAGAAGAAAAAAATCACTTGAATATTCCGGCTTTTTTGAATGAGCCACGTGTTCAAACTACAAATCAACTTCGCACGTGAGGAATCCCAGTCCTTCAATTAAGCACTGGATTGGGAAAAAATGGCACGGGAAACTGGGGTGGGGACAGATTGGTAAAGGCGGGGGTGGTGGGGGTAGTTCGTGTTGGTAAGACCTACGTACGTTAAGGGGTTTCGTGTGTGTTGTTCTGTATATTTCTACAGAATCATATTTGAGTGTCTTTCTTTGGGAGACTTGCTTCTCATTGGTTGTTGGCTGAAATAGTAAAACGCCATAGCATGCACGCCCGGCGAAGGAAATATAGGAGAAGGGGGGCTCTTAGCGGAGTGGTGTGGTATGGTGCAGTTGAAAGAGGAAGAGGGGGGAGGGGTCATTCATAAATGATATCCATTTACATGTAGTATGGCCTAAAACATGCACGTTTTCCTGATATACGACGCATAAAATCATCTAAAGCAACATGTATGTTGGTTTCGCCAAAATCGGCATCCATTTTCTCGTGCCAGAGTTGGGTTGTAGTACACATGATCGACAGCATGGACGTTATCAATAATCATGTGAAACGGATCAGTGTTTTGTGTATATTGGCATTTTATTATAGATTCTGTTGTAGAGGCATACATGTTTTCGTCTTCTTTGTACCTCGGAAATCCAAACACTGGTTTATAGCATATGTATATAGATGGTCCGTTTGTTGTTCTGTTTCCCAAAATGGGAAACGAAACTCAACACCACACCGATTCGTATATTGTCTCATGTGTTTCTGAGAGTTGATTGTCATCGTATATTTTATACAATATTCACAATTGTTTTTGTTTTTTTTGCTTTCCACAGGGTTTTTTAAACTAGCAGAACAATTTTATTAAAAAGTTGGTATAGCTCTTCGTAGCAGGTACCATTTTCAATTTTACAGACCCCAGAAAGTGGGCCTACACGCGACTGAAATGATGCCATAAACGTACCATATTCGTGGCTGACATGTAACGTACTTGTGTTAAAACAATTATCAACTTTTGACAGGTTAGTTCAGTTATTTACTCAGTTAATCGGTTCAGTTAATACTCCAGAGGCCTGCGAAGTTAACCTAGGTGCATTAGCACTTTTAATTGCATTTTGTATACCTGGTTTGTGTAAAAATATAATTTAAGGACAAAAATGTATCCAAAAAAATTATTAATGTGTTTTAGCATAGTTTAATGATTTCTACCTATAATAACTGAAGATTCTTGCTGATTTAATTTTACAAGTAGATGTAATCAAACCACGAGTGTATTTGTATTTAATCGTATCACCATTGTATTGTTTCTATTGTCTTTAGTCCAAGAAACTGGTCACAGTTAGCGTGTTATTTTGTAGAATGTGACAAGTTCTGTTATTTCTACACTAAATAGTTTCCATTCGAGAACGCAGCAAACTAGACCCATATTAACACATACACCAGCACCGGGTCTAAGTGAAGTCTTTTACGCTGCTCACCAAACTTATAGTTTTGCTTGACTTAGCATTCGTTAGAGAATGATTGTGAATAATTTAAATAAATATAAACTATGTATATGGATCGACTTCTCTGTGAAATTCTAAAAAATGTATTGTGAATTAAACCAACTCAACGGATAAGTTGTCTTGTGAGCGATGGACCTTTCAAGAAACTTTTAAACGGTATACTTCATGTCATAATTTGTTGTTGAACGAATCGAATCGGACTATTAAAACTGAAGAAACGATACAAGTATTCACGAGGTCGGTGTTGGTAGATTTGTATAACTGAGTAGCATGTATATTTTATTTTAAAAAGGAACCTTTTTGAGTACTTTATTAAGTAATTTAATTAATGTGCTCAGTATCCACTACCCTCTACAGCGCATACTCTGGTGGTCGAGGTAGTACTCTGTGTTGACTGTACATAGTGTTCTATTCTATTGGTTAAAACGATTCTCCAATCAGAGAGCTGCATCTCCTCTCGTACTACTTTCTCCGGCTTCGTCCAGGGCCGCTTATTCATTGGCTTTCTCACATCACTGTCTTTTACAAATCAGGGCGCGAAAATTTAGTTGGGTCGATTTATTTGAACAAATACAATCGGAGATAAAAAATATCTAACGAATTTTAGGGGGAAAAACCCGTATATGTCGAATTTTTTAGTCGCGCCGATTAAATTCTGCGCCCCATTAAAGTAATATTTTTACTTGCGTCTATGTGGTGTTAGGGATTTTTAGATTAAAAAAAACAAAACTATATGAAAATGTGTCTTCGTCGTTTTCATAACTATTGTTTTGTAAGTCTTTTATTTGTTGAAAGAAAGCGCTATTTCCGTTTAATTTGGTAATAATTTTATGTTTTTTGTTATGTAACACGTTTTTGCAGTCCAGCCTTAAGGATCAGACGTTATTCCTGTACAGTCCTGTACTAGCCTTATTTAAAAAAACATTTACATCAATCACTATTTTGCAATTCTAAATTAGTCGATAAACATGATCTCTTCTAGAGATATTTGTATAGCATATATATCTCCGGTCACTTGCCGAGAAATACAAGTATTTCGTTAGTTCCCGATGTCTAGTAAATGATTGGCACGTGAAACATATAAAAATTTTATTTCTCATCCACATAGTTACGGCGCATTCATTTCTCATACTTAATCATTCAATGCATATTGAACGGAAGTGTTGAGGGCGAGATGGTTCTTTAGCATGGAATGCGTTCGCAGAACCCCCGCCCCTGGAAGCGGCTCTTCCCCTACAAAATAGTCATATTGTATAGGGGGGTAGCTTATGGAAAGAACCGCTACAAATTATTTTATTGTATACTTAAAAATGGTTTTCGCCTTTGCATGAAAAAAAAAATCTTAAAAGTAAGTAGTAATGAATGATTATTGTATAAGTCATGATAAACTTATCATTATGTAGGATATTTGAATATAAGTTTTAAGGTAAAACCACTTCCTGCTAACGTGTTGAATAAATGCTTTATACAACGTTTGCGAAGGAAAATAATACATAATGAGATTAAATGATTATATGTTATTAGATGTATCGGTGTTCCATTTGAACCAAATATTCAACGTCTGTGTGTATATATATACACACATGCCAAATGTTGATAATTATAACGTTTGGATCTATATATACATTTATGGATAATTTTGCGAACGCCATATTGAACCAAATGCTGAAAAGCAACCGTATCGGGCAACATTCTTTGACGATTTTCACTAGCCTACCGATCAGTCGTGGAATTGTTGCACAGCAAGGTAACTTTTCTGATAGATCTTTCAAGTAAACACTGTGGTTAATTGCCCTTTGAAAGTAACATATTTGTCCTATAGAACTATTTTGATTTTTGTTTTAATCATTTTGTCGCAAGTTTTCCAAAGAACAGATGAATCTGAATATATTGGTGCCCAAGATACTTATTTTTTCCCAACATAAAATGGCGGTTCTCTAACATGTTAAGTAAATGTTTAACATTGCATTAATTATTCGTCGTATTTCGTCAGTAAGATGTTACTTTAACCGTAACATTCAAATTTAGGAAAGGTCATGGCTAAAGTATAGAATTTCTCTCAATTCGAATGTTTGCGATTATGAAAATGTATAATTGCACTGAAAAAATACCTATGAATAAAAAAAAACGAATTTACGTTTTGTAAGAGGTTTATTCTAACATTTAAAAAAGATAATCGTTGATAAATCAACGCATCTTTTAAAACTCTTTAAGTACCAGTAAGTAAACCATTGTTGTTAATCTGATTAATATATGTATAACATATAAATTGATGATAATGAAATAATTTGGTGTTTTTTTCCCCTCCCTCCCATCAAAGTTCACTATTGGACAAAAGAATTAGCAGGATAATGAACTGGCCAGTTTTTCTTTCCCCAGCATAAAATGGCGGTTATCTGAACTGTGAAATATATATGTTGAAGATCGTGTTATTTGTTTTCTTTTTGTGGGTAATACTGTATTAGAAAAGTAGAAAGAAAGTAACTAAAAGTTCTAAGAAAAGAGGTTTTAATAAAATTTGATGTTTTTTTTAAAATAGAATGTGGAGTTCTGTGTATGACTTAAAGTACTGCTGATTGAGTAAGGGCTCGAAGTCTACACCACCTGTAACAGGACTGTTGTCTGGTGTTTCATGTACTGTTGGCAAGGGAAGAGAAAATTTGATAGAAATATTAATTATTGAAAATGTATGATCTATCAAGTGATCAATCTAACACCTGATTTACTTTTTTTAAATCCAGAATAGAATGTTGTATAAGACGGTAATTATTTTTCTGTAATTCCTGATAATTAGTTACTTGCTTGCCATACTAGATATTAATTTGAGATAACTGTAAAATATACAAATGAAATAACATGTATCTATGATCCTATGAAGATTTTGATTCTATTTTAATAATCTCTGGGTTTGAGTTAGTACACTCCCACTTTTCATTATTAAAATTAGCATGTTACCACTGTCAGCTTTCTGTTTTTATGTAGATTTTCACTACTAACTGGGAAAAACAACCACCCAGGGTGATTGGTAGCCGTGTAATCATTGGTTAATTCTCTGGATTAAGCAGTTTGTCTATTTCAGTTTTTGTTTGCAACAGAGCTTGTTTCAGTATAGCCTTTAAGTGTCCATTTGTCTTTACTGACTCAGTAGTGGATAACGTTGGAATGTTATTTCTAGAGGAAAGTGAGGGGGGGAAAAACGGACTTCTGTATATGTGTAAAAGTTTTGGAAGACCACGGATATTTGGGGGAAAAGCTGATGTCTTTGTAAGTGAAATCCTCTATTGCGTGATGCCTATTAAATGATACATGATTATATCCGGTAGAGCAGATGTTACCATCTTTTGCTTTGAGCGCACTGATGAAACTTGGGAGTGGTTTTATCAGAATGAGCATTTAAAACCATTCTGGGTACTCTGATGAGTTGACATAGGATTACATGCAGATAGAAAGATAAGAAACGTCCAACCGGTTTTATCGCAGTCTCCGGTACCTGCAGTGAGCAGCAGTGGGAGGTAAGCTCTACCTGGGTTGGACCTTACGATGCGGGCTCGAACCGCGGTGGAACCTGCATATTGGTCGCTCCTGTGACAAGCAGTCATTTTTTAGGTACTCTAATCTCTTAATTGCAAGGGCACGGAACGCTAAGGCGTGCTCATGTTTAAATGTGCATTACTGCATACAAGGGGGAGCCAAATGCATGCAACATTGCGTTGACATTTGCTGAACACACGCTCCACAGCCTCTACATCTACAAATTAGGGAGTTGTAAAGATTGCTAGTTTGTTTATATGCTATTCTATTGCTCAGAGCATTTGAGGTTAAATTAACAGGATTGTATTTACTTTTATACCTAATAATGCCTTTAAGATTAGCAAGCGAGCTAGAACTCTCCACTGAGCAGGTAAATAGGTTTTATTATATGAGCGTGAGTTTTCTCTGAGCACTGGCCCACGCCTCTTGCTAGGTAAATGCCAATTGTCACAATTTGGCAGGAGTGCTTGAAATTGAGCAAATACTTGCCTCCAGGTGGCGCTAATTCTAACATTAGTAAATAGGAGGTCCACTTCAACCAGGAAGAGTGCGGTCTATGTTCCCTTGCTTTGTTTCCTGATGATATGCCATTGATTTGGTTCAGTCGGGTCAATCTGGACTGGGGAGACTTGGTAAGAAACCAAACCATGCTGTTGATACCCTTGCATTCACCGACACCGTTTTGAAACGCAAGTAAACGGGAAAGTTCAAACAAGCTTCCCAAGGTAAGTCCTCATTCTGGAGATGGCCAACCCCTTTGGCTAATCCTCTTGGTGGGATTGCTAACTTGATCTATTTTAAACTGTGTTGCTATTAATGGAGAGCAACATCTGAATCTGATGGATTGCATTATCCTAAGTAACGCTGGTTAATGAAATGCGACCTTCTAACACAACAGCAGTCGGAAGACACAAATACTGACTAAAGTAATGAAAATGGCCTATAATCCGATTTTGACTTTTATGGGGTTAATTTTTAAACTAGAACATCTTAACCTTCGATTGCAGTTGTCGAGAATAATTTGTAAGTGCTATAAACTAGACGTTTTCTTAAGTGTAGGCTACCTGATTTTCCATGAATTTTCAAAACTTTACAGAAATATGGGTCTGTGACTTTAACGACTCTTTCCCATAAGGACTATTTTGTATATTCCTGCTGTGTCTGAAAATGTCATAACTCAGTGAGGAATTGGCACAACTCCACCGGCGTGCCAAAGTCGTGCATTCTTGCGTATTCCGATGACATTAGCATCACAACAAACGCTAGCCGTCTAGTCAGCAGGGAGTGTCGTTGTAATGCTATAATGCTGTGCATTCCTATTTAACATCATCTAGGTTTAGCACATAGTTCTGCATTATCAAACCAAGCATTTTATTATCACTCCTTGGTAGCTTCTTAGCACTTTTTGAAAAATCCTCACGATGGGAACAGTATCTAGAGGCACTGCAGACTTTTCTGCCAGGCTTTATTCCGTTATGGCAATCTATTACGCCTGAGAAAATTGTCACAGCAACGGAATACACTCTGCGGCCTGTGTTTTAAAAAAAAGTTAAAGTCCTTTAGTACAGGTCGGAACGCCGCATTGAATCGAAGAACAGCCTGAAGGCTTTGGAGGATCGGTTCCTCAGGGTGACGGAAATGTTTCACTGGGATGCAGGTGAGAGAGCTTCATGTATTTACCGCAGATTAGCCTGTACCGCTGGACCGCTGTTTGGCCTGAATCCTGACGCAACGGGAACCGGGACACGTTGGACCAGGCACGTGGGTTTCCACTCCTCAGTTGTCCGCTGTCGTTACCCAGTGGTGCCACTTCTTGTTTTTAGCTGATAGGTGTGGAACCCCCGTAGTAGAACCCGGCCCGGCGGTCGGCTGCAGTAGCCCACCCGTGATAAAGACCCATGAGCGTTCTGAAATGCCGTTTCTCTTTGCCAGTAATACAACGCCGTTATTTGCCCGTTTCTACCATTCTTACAATTCTCCTTCAGTCTCTCTCATCGATGGCCTGTTTTCACCTCACCAGACGGGCACTGACCGGATTTCGAGTTGGTCCCACCGTTTCTCAGGAAGACTTTAGACACCATTATGTTTAAAAAGCCCAGGATCAATGACCAATTAACTGACCCATGGTTTATTTGAAATCCAAATCAATGCCATAAGTGTCTATAAAGAGTCTATAAAATAAGACATTTGGCAGAGTCCCAATAAGGATAAACCCAAGCGCTGTGGCCCCACAATGCAATAGCTGAGGATCAAAGTACTGTATCCAATCACATCCACACACAAAACAAGATCTGAAATAGTGCACCAATTGTCAAACCTTAAAACAAATTAATTAAATTTCCCCCTCACATTTGCTTCTCAGGTGGATTGCTAATAATTCTCTTCTGAGACCTCAATATAGTACAGCCAAATGATGTAATACTGAACCACAAGACAGATCTACCATTGAAATCAGACTTGCATTGGGGATCTGTGTTTTTATGGGACAAACGGCAACACTTTCCGGGTTATTTAAACGTCTGGTGCCCTCGGTCGGTCGGTCGGTCGTGCGGGCATGGCCTGGCCTGTATTAAGAGGGTGGAAGACAGAGACCATGAAAAGATCATCCCTGCTAGTTTTTCCCCAGGGGCGAAATTCTGTGTGTATGTAAATTAACAGAGATGTAGTGAGACACCAACGATATTGCAATCCCCGACACCAGAGGTTTTCAAACTGGGGGTCCTCGGGCCACTGGGAGCCCTTAGACTGCCCAGGGGGTCCGCAAACTAAGTACATTTGATGCACGTGTCAATTTCCTAGTAGCGGGTCCGCGATTTACATTGCATGTAAAAAAGGTTGAGAACCCCTGCCCTGCACCACCTCTAAGGCTGTCGCCTAAGCTGCAGAGTCCCCTTGGGTCACCGGCTGCTCCGGTAGCCCTCTCTGGAGATGCAGGCAAGCACCAGAATCCTGTGACGGTCTTCAGAAGTGTTGAACAGGAATAATGAGCAGATACTGCCCATTGACTACGGTTTATTAGTTACCATTAATAATGGTCATCAGTTGCCAGTAGGTGATCCCGCACTGGGAAGTTGCTACGAAGATTTAACCTAGCATTTACACAGATTTTCTGTATTAAAAATAGCCTACATCATTTGAACGTGAAAGTTGCTAATGGTTTGGACTCCCACCTGGCGTTTACAGGTGTAAAATCTGATACAATTCAGAGGTAGCTGAAAAACCCAGGCACCCTTGTAGAGGATGAGAAGCGTTAGAACAATATTGCTGGACCGTAAACCGTTTTTTTTTTAAGGTTAACATGCAAATTAACCAATTCCCACTCAAAAAGCAGACAAACCATTTTAGATTTTTTTTATTTACTTAAAAAGAAACAATACATCCTATCAAAATAAAAATTTAGTAAGTATCCAAACAAACATTTATAATTAGAAATCAACCTGTAACTGAGTAGACCAGGAGCTTATGTTCTTATAGAATATTCATACGATTCAAAACATTGTTTAGGGTTTACAAAAGTCCCTTCTCTTCATACACTTGCAGAACCAAAGAAATACTTCCAATTTTCTTCTTTTCAAATACCTGCATTAACTCAATGATGTACATAAATGCAGTCTGAAAATTAAGACCTCCACAAATACGTAAACAAAGACCTTTGTTTGAGCCGTTGACCAACTTATCACTACAAAGCCTCAAAGTGCCAACTTTAAAGTAACTCTTACATATCCAACATGAGAAAGGGGAAATCCAAGATGACGCGTTCTGATCTTTTTAGTATCGTCCTGCGGAGAGGAGAGAGCTTTTGTTTTACTGAAGCAGTTCTTTAGAGCATCATCATCTAGACAGGTGAAGTTTAGCGCTGAAGTGCTGCATAATTAGCGTCTTTGAAGATCATCCCAATCAGGGCTCCATAACAAGCACCCCGTCAACTGCAGCCGATTTGTAAGCAGTGTGGTGCCACTATATGGTCTAGAATTACAAAACGGGTATTCATAGTTCAAACACAGTCGACTGGGCTCTTAGTACTTTGAGAGGCCGATTGCCGTCAATTGACAGGGAACCAGACGGGTTGAGAGAAGCTGCACTGAATTGCCAGGGTTAGTGGAGCGAGCAGAGTACTTACGGGGGCTGTAGGAACGAGATCTGGAGCGAGACCTATACCGGCTGTAGTAGGGCGATGGAGAACGCCTCCTGCTGCAATGAGGAGTTACACCAACGTTATAGCAGGCATTACATCACAGCGAAGGCTCTACAAGCCTTTTAGCTAATTCTGAGGATCTAAAGAGCATCCATCAGCCTTTTAGCTCATTCTGAGGTTCTAAAGAGCATCCATCAGCCTTTTAGCTCATTCTG
>JAOVYW010000040.1:538600-550975 GCA_025775045.1 Hiodon tergisus
TCCCATCTAACAGCCCGGAGACAGGAACATCTCAGCTCTCCCATCTAACAGCCCGGAGACAGGAACATCTCAGCTCTTCCATCTAACAGCCCGTTTAATCACACACTTAAACACACATTTAATCACGTTAATAAAACCCACTGGGATTAGCGCAGACCAATCAGGAGAGGTTATATAGTGGATACCAGCCAACCGGGTGAGAACATACAGATGGGTGTATCTGGTAAACCAGGGGAAAACCGGGATTTTTTAAATGGAAGGCCGTGTCCTCAGATATCCCAGGCAATAAAATGATACTGCAGCTAGAGACTAGTCAGTTAGAGACTAATTCTCCGTACTGACAGCCTAGGTCGTGAAGCAAATCAGTGTACTCAGGGGATGTAGTGATTTGACATGCCAAGATGTGTCAGAGTGTACTTTAAAGAAAAAATAATGCAAAAAAATATTTGACCTTCTACAAATCGTGTCATTGGGGTAAAGATCCTTGACGAGCCCGTTGTGAGACTGTTATCTGTGTGATAAACCTGTGGGCAGGAAAAAGTGAGTTTGTCAAAACACAACATTCCTCTGTAGGCAGGCGAACTGTGGTTGTGTGGAGGTCAGCCAGATCATCTCGGCTTGCTCCTGAGGATAACGGCTACGGAGGCCAAAAAAACGTCCCCCTTAGCGGGTGTGCACCTCGGGTCAACCGAAGAGTCGGGTGTAACACAGAACAATGCAGCCAGGACTGAGGACAGGCAGAGGCTATCCCTGTATCTTCAACTTTAAACCCTGGTCATTAAATTCGGAGGCAGTGACCCCCGGCAACGGTTTTTTTTAACAGCAGCTGCTTTTTGATTTGACTAAATATAGACAGAGATTGACGGGGGCGCAATGCATTCATTTAAGAGAAATTTCTTCTAAGAGTCGTTAACACAGCACTGAAACCTATCCTGTAATGAACCATGACAGTCCATGACTCAACCCACCAAACTGCAATAGCGGTTTTCTGAAGGTCCAGGATATTGTGGGTATGAACTGCATACATGTAATTAATTTACTTTCAGCAGAGTGGGTTTTAGTACTGTGGCTATGGCAAATGTCGGGTTCTTATTTTTTCTTATCGATTATGTCACATAAATACTTTTTCAGAATGGACCCCAATTCCCATGACTACAGTGGGAGCTGTTACTGCTAAAGTAACTCTCTTAAACCATGTCCAAACAACAAACCATGAACCTCTAAGCCAGCACACTTAAAAATGATTGCAGCAGTAAAATCATTTTTAATACTTACAACCAAGTCAAGGGCGTTTTAATGCACAGTTTAACAACCTGCAAATCCCTTTGTGAATCCAAAACTTCCTCAGTGTGGGATCAATGATATATTGTCTTGCAGAGCAACTGGTTGGGGGTTGTGTTGTCTACTTAGGGCACCCGTGTCATCTGAGGGTTAATGTCCTTGGTGAACGTGAGTGTGTGTGTCTGTGTTAGGGGAGAGGTTCGTTCTCTTCTGGATCACATGTCAAAAGAAACAGAGCCCTAATGAGTCAGCAGTCACCGGCCTTTAAAACGGGGCCCCAGCCATGAGGGCGATAACTTCCTCACCATCGTGAGAGGCACTCTCCGCAGAGACGGAATGCCAGTATTGGCCAGCCATGGTTATTAGCCACAGTGATTAAGGGACTTCACAGTAAAGGGTTTTTGGCGGAATGAGAGAGACAGAAAGACGGGTGTGGGTGTGGGGGGCTGTCAACACTGAATAGAGATCTAGGAGGCAATGTATCAGACTCCGTTGTCCCCAGAAATTTTAGACAGAGAGAATAAGAGACTTTTATCTTTAATTTGATGCAGAGGGACTGTGAAAATCCTTGTTGATTACCAAAATATGTATCTCTGAGTTTGTATGTATATAAAACACATACAAACACTCCTCTGGGTACTCGTCACTTTAGTTAGTTGTTTTGCATGGCAAACGTATTTCTTTATGATTTTTACATATTTCAGAAAAAAGATTATTCTCTTTTTATTCCTTAAAAGATCATCCAATCTGTGAAAACAAACTAGTTCACAAAAATAATTTGAATTTGTATCATTTCCAAGGCATGGTGCGTCAAGACCTGGGCAGTGAATGGATTGCGCCAAACACCGTGCCTTGATTTTAGGCCAAAAAGCACCATCTTGCCCTCATCTGAGCACAAAACCTTTTCCCGCCATGCAGCTGGGTCACTGTCATGCTTTCTGGCAAACTCCAGTGCTTTCAGATGGTTCATTTTGGCCAACAGCTTCCCAGACAGACCAGCGTTAAGCAGAGCTCTTGACATGGGTGACCGGTGCACCATTACTCCACTCACAGCCACTGAACTCTGAAGCTCCTTCAAAGTGATTTTTGCCCTCTCTGTGGCTTCTCTCACAAGTCTCCTTCGTCTTTGAGCACGGAGTTTAGAGTGACGGCCTGTTCTTGGCAGAGCCTGGGTGGTGTGATGCAGCTTCCACTTCCTGATCAGGGATCCAACCGCACTCACCGGGATATCCAAAAGCCTGGATGTTCTTTTGTACCCTTTTCCTAATCTATGCGTCTGTTTTACTATATCACGTCCTTCTGTGGCATGGACTTTGGTCTTCATTTTCCTTCACACTCACAGTCTGCCCAATGAGCCTTCCAACAAGTGGGGTTTTTAATCCAGAAAATGTGACAGCAACTTTAATGGTTCACAGGTGGAGGCCAATGGTAAGGTAATTGTGTCCTAGTTAGGGCAATTTCTTCCATCTGTGTAAACTGGGAGATTCCACAGCACAGGGATTTGAATACGTATGTAAGCGACATATTTCTGTTTTTATTTGTCATAGAAATATTCCCGTAACATAAAATCAATGTCACCGTACAGTAATTAATTATTCAGAATGAAATGTCAGTGTACTGTTTATAATATAATTCAGTAATATGAGCAAATTGGTCAGGGGTCTGAATAATTTTGCAAGGATATATATATATATAATATATATACACACACAGGGACGTGCAGAGGGAGGGGCTCCGGGGGCTCAAGCCCTTGCCCTTTTTCCATATTAATCAAAAGTGTTCCTCTCAACACTAATTAATAAACAATTATGTTGTGTAACAATGCATTTGAATTAAAATTAACATTTTTTACATTTGAGCCCCTGCCCCTGAGGAACTCTCTGCAGGTCTCTCTCTCTCTCTCTCTCTCTCTCTCTCTCTCTCTCTCTCTCTCTCTCTCTCTCTCTCTCTCTCTCTCTCTCTCTCACATCTCCATGCCCGCTCTCTCTCTCTCTCTCTCTCTCTCTCTCTCTCTCTAGATATATACATATATACATGCGCACACAGGGGAAAGATTTCTCCCTGGAGCCTGTGGGTAATAAAAAAATGTTCATTTAAGGAAAAAGTGAATACTGTGAATGTGTAACGGGGCAATTCGCTGACAGGTAAAACTGTTCTTTTTCAGTCAAGCATGGGAAGTCATTGGTTGCCACTATTAATATGCGTGTTTGCTAAACCTTGTTCCACTTCAACACGAAAGTAATTGGGCTTCCCTACACTTCGCAAGGTTATGACTATTTTACTAAATAACGTGGAAATTTCCTTAAACGAAAGTAGGTATTTTTTGTCTTTTAAATTGCAGTTGTACCATGCGATGGAACTCTCAACAGCGGCTAACTTTAACGTGGTATCCAGCGATAATAAAATGTCATTTAAATGGTAGCGAAATGTTTAAAGCTGTCCCGTGAAATAAAGTGAGAAAAAACCAGTACACCGATAGTAGCCCATACAAAAGTATTTTAACAAAGTTCTTGAATGAATCGTTATGTTTCAGCCAGTGTAGAAACCCCCGAGGTATGTAATATGGCCCATGTGTCCGCTAGTGTCTGTTTTTAAACGTGGAATATAGCCCAATAAAGACACATTGTAAAATTACACTCTGCCCTCTTACGAACCGTAGTAGCGAATGCGAACTATGAAAAGCGCTTATTAAAGGTTCTGAAACGAATTTGGCCGACAGCTTACACCCTCGAAAAATAACAAGAATTGACACGACTGGCTCATGTCGTCCCGTAACCCGAGAGCGGTGGGTCTGCGGAGGAATCCGCTCCGTGAAAAGACCCCAGTCAGACCAGTTTCAGCAGAGCCGCGGTGGGTAGAACTGAGTACTGGGTCCGGGGCCGGCCACCTGGGCGCGTCTGGTCGCTGACACGGGAGCGCACTGTTAACCGCTTGTAAAGACCGCATTCACCGCGCGGTTCAAGGAATGCGTTCTTCTTGGCGAAACGTTGCAAGCTGACTGCTATAGGGTCTGCGTTTTAGCTCACAACAGAGGACCAGTCAGATTATATAAACATCTGTCAGCCATTATAGATCTAGCCCCTGCCTGGAGAAATGCTGTTTGACCTTTGACTCTAAATAGCACTCAACTTAAAAAAAGGAATCTGTTGTACTTTCACATTGCTGAGAAAGGTTTTCTTAAGAACCACAATTGATTAATTCCCTAATTTCTGACATAAAAAAGGTCACAGTGCTGTTCCGTAGTCACGGAAGTTGGGCAGCCACAGGCAGTTTGGGCCCACAAATCTTTTAATTCTGCACTAACTGGGGTACCACATGGGTCACACGTGCATGGGATGGGGAATCTGTGGTGACCGGTGGTTGCAAAGCAAAAACAAAAACAAATAAAATCTAAAGATTGACATGTGAAAGTAGGCCTGTAAAGTTTCCATAAGATGGCCACCACAACCACACACACACACACACACACACAGGGGAACAGTAGGAACTGTTTTAACAACAATCTGGGTCTGTTAGCTCTATTGAAGTGACCCATATCATGCAACCCAAGGAAACTTGCCAGGCTCGGTTCCGACAACAGAGGTACGCCTGTGCAACACCCCTGGCATCAGCAGGCCAAACTATGATCAGTTTATTTATTGGGCCATCGCCATGCCAATTCAAAGGGCCACATTAAAGTAGTCTCAGGTTCGAAGAGCAACGAGCGCTGGTGCCTTCAGTGCTTTACAAACAGGACCAAGAAAAATGAATCCATTTACCTGTTTGGTCAACGGTATACCAACAACATAACCCACAGTGATCTGCCAATATCAGACAAATTGACCACAGTGAGAAACTTGACTACTGCCTGGGCGGGGTGAGATTGGGGCACTGATGATCCTGTATCGATCGGTAAGTCAAGCCAACGGAACCAGCCAGTAAGCACAGTCACAACAAGAATCCCAGCCAGGACGGAGCTGTCAGTGATGATAGCCTCTCCTCCAGGTCCCACTCCTAGCTCTGAAAACTTGGCTCACATACTTCTGCTCCATTACACGGTTTATTTACCCGGTGACCTGCATACCTCACCTTGTTTTTAGGCTCCCTTAGCTTTGAGGTTGCTGTTCAGACTATGGAGGACATCTCAACAGTATTATACTATGGTCAGTATAACAAGATCGTTAAAGAACCTTGTTAAAATCAATTGAGTTTTAAGGATCTAAGGATAACATTTTCGCATTTTCCCCTCGAGCGCAGGAGGGTATGAATAAATGAATCTTTTCACGTGCTTTAGCAATGATACTTGGTGCTTTAGCAATGATACTTGGTGCTTTAGCAATGATACTTGAGAGGCTGACGTGGTCTGGAAAGCAGCTTTCCCAGCAGCCAAACTATAGCCTCACTCAGATACGTGGGTCTGTGAGGCTGGTAGAGAGTGTGACTTCAGTTCTGCGTTGAGACCCTCCCCATTCCCCTTTTTCTGATGCTACCATGGAATTTTACACATCTATGCAGCGCGCATGCTTTCATGACACAGAGATCGAGTCATCGTCGCGAGCCTTGTTATTCTACACCATTCGTGCCATTTTCTTTGTGTATATAGCAGTTTTTGTTTTCTTTTCCACACCGGCCGCTGCCAATTGCTGAAAGCAGACATGTTTATCGAGCCGGGCATCTAGAAGTCTGACAGCAAATCCACAGCCCCTGGTTCGGCAGAGTAACTTTCTGTCAACACCTCGGAGAGCTGACCTCCTGCTCAGCCACTCCTTACGGCTGAGGAACAGCTCAGCCAAAACCCACAGGCCGAGGGGCGTGTGGGGGGCAGAGCCAAATGCTGGACTAACAAACCTTTTCCGTCCTCAATATTTAATCTCAGGAGTGAGCCTTCAAACCACAAGTCTGTCACTTTGTGTTGTAGGTTGGGGGGGGGTCACTCCTCAGGTCAGGTAGCGGGACTGGTGAATATACCATTATAGTTTACCTGCCATGAGTTCAGCGGGGAGCCCCGCTACGCCCACTTTAATTCAGGCCCAATACAGGCCCAGCATGCTTACTGAGGGACGAGTGACGGGACCAGCCTTATACAACATCTCTTAGCTGCTCCGGGATCTTTTTTATCTGTGGGCTGTGCGTTATCTGTGCTTTAGAAATGAACCATTCTGTGGGCCAAATCCTTTAGAAACTAACCGTTCTGTGGGCCAAATGCTTTAGAAACTAACCGTTCTGTGGGCCAAATCCTTTAGAAACGAACCGTTCTGTGGGCCAAATTCTTTAGAAACTAACCGTTCTGTGGGCCAAATGCTTTAGAAACTAACCATTCTGAGGGCCAAATCCTTTAGAAACTAACCGTTCTGTGGGCCAAATGCTTTAGAAACTAACCATTCTGAGGGCCAAATGATTTTGAAATTACCCACTCCGTTTGATTTGATTTCACTAAATGGGGGGGGCAAAGGAAAAGGTGCAGCTAAGATAAAGATACATTTTGAAGACAACCAAAAAGGGCTATCCTCCCTATCTAAAACTCTTACCTTCGTGACAGGTTATTGTTTTAATTTTTAATACATTTTAGATTTAAATAAATAACAATAACACATTTTCGTTTAATCCATTGAAAGAATCGCCTTACGCAAACAAGTTAATGTTTCCTTGCTAAGAAAGTTTAACCAGACTCTGGTTTCAGCGCACACTCGCTTCGAATGCAGAAAACTAGAGGACATTACCATCTAGTGGACAAAATGTGTACTTAAGTAAAAACAACGTTATCTACCGTTTTACCAACATATATTGTTCACGCTATGATATGAATAAAACAAAAAAAGCATTATATAAACATCTGCATTGGTAGAATTGCAATGTATGATATATAAACTACAAATCTATTAAACAAAAATAGTCATCAGCGTCTTCCAAGGGTCCTATTTTTAGGAACAAAGCATATTTAATCAATTTGGTCATGGCTGTTGAGAAATATATGCAATAGCGGAAAGATGCCTAAATCAAAATAAAACCACGAAGAACATTGAGAGGGGAGAAAATAAACAAATTAGTACTTCAGAACTGTTCTCATTATTTTTATTTATTTCAATGAACGGTATTCTTCTTCTAATTGTATCCGTGTGTGACCGCTGCGGGGCGCCAATGAGTATACGCAGGAAATACGTAATTTGCGTAAGCTATATGTTTTTATTTGATTAGCTATATACTTTCGTGACGTCTGGAGCACTTGACCAATCAAACCTCCATTTTTCATAATGTCCATTTGATTGGCTCAAATAGGACTGTCAATCACAGTGCTGGCGTGGTTCTCCAGGGGAAACCATGGCAGTTTGTCGTTAGAAGCTCTGGAGTAAAGAGCTCCGCGCAAAAAAAAAATCTGTTCCAAATGACTTCACCTTAAAACATTGGAGACAGTTTTGTTAAACCCTAAATCTTAAATTAAATATAATATATATACACTATAAAATGAGTCAATAATTTATTTATTTCAGTTATTTTAAAAATATATACTATTATTAAATATATACTTTTATTGAAACAAATTAAGTCGTATGAATTTATTAAAAGTTGTCAAATTAAAATAAATAATTCATGTGAACATATTTATGATGCATTGATATATAAGAGAACGTTTATATTTAAAAAAATCAGCTATTAAAAAATAGGTTGTTCATCTTTGCCAGACATAAATGCTTAAACACACAAACACACACACACACACACACACACACACACACACACACACACACACACACACACAAACGAGCAATCTAAACTGGAGTACTCTTGTTCAAAACATCCTGTAAATGATTTTATACAGTAATCCTTGTTTTTTAATATATCGTCATCCATTTATAGGCGTCTATTGCTCCTTTTATTTATTTATTCTATTCTACAGTGTAGTTATATTTATTATATTAAATATTTTAAAATAATACATATAGTTTACTGTATTTTATACTGATATCCAAGATAACAAAATGGAGCCTTTAAATCATTACCAATGATCAGTTACCAGAGAAGAAAAATTATAAAAACTGTCATTTTGATATTGTATGAATCATTAACCAAGATTAAAAAAGAAAATTAGATCATGTATGAGATGCCAAATACTTCTTAATAGGCTTTTTATAACATGCCTGAAAGGGAATTTATACCATTAAACTATTAGTTAAAGTTTAAATACCAATACCAAATATAAATATACAAAATAATGAGACGTTTAAATGCTTTCAAAGAAACGTTGAGGAATTAATAAATTATATTAATATTATTATTTCTAGTAAATATCGCTGTTATTTTATGTCAACAGAATTTTGTGGTTTGTTGGTATCAAAACTAAAATATCACTGAGAAACGAGTATTAACAAACAGTGCTCCTTGCAAAGTTGAGAACAAGACTGAATACTACTTCCTTTAAACAATCAGCCACTATGAGATCCCACCATCCTTTGCGGTACTGCAAGTTCGCGCGCATGCTCATTGACTCACTGCCTGTTTTGGAACGTCAGAGCTTTGGTGACCAATCACTTTTTAATTACGTGGGACGGACTTCTCTAATGATTTAAGAGGCAGATTATAATAAATCTGTCCAGAACGTCATGAATTTGATTTAAATCCTCTTTGTATCGTTATGAAAATACTTGTGGATTAATAAATGTCTTGCTGCTGGCTTTAGATCTACTTCCAACGACAATTCTTCACAGGATTTCAAAGTGTGTCCAGAGAGTCACAACTAGAAGACTTTAAACTTGATCGTGCAGTTAGCACTCGAGACTCGTGTTATTTTTGGAGTCAATTTGTAATATTGCCATGGCTTTCCACGCGGCAGGACGACAGCATTTGAAAAACGAATCGTTACCATTTGTTTTCACTAGAAGTTTCCCGGTGAAAGGAACTGGGTGTTCAGTGTGCGCGCACGTGGTGTATGATTAAATGATGTAGCCAGTGATCTTGGCAACGTAGTGAAGCTTAATACATGAGTGTTTATTTTGGTGACTTATGTTAATATGTCTATGTATAACGTGTTTGTGCTGAATAATGTGAATCGGTTTGTGTTCGCTTTTACCATTCACTTAAATAAGTTAATTTATGCAAGCAGTGAAGATACATTGTATAAAGGCGCATTTAACATGATTATACCGGTGCAATGCGTATTTATAAATTACATAAAAATTATTTTAAAAGCCCAATCCTCTTTGTAAATTGTTTATTTCGTCATTAAACGCATATATATGTGTGAAACGCTAAAAATGTCTCCAAATAGGCTTATTACCCATTTCCTAATAATTATTCTGATGCCAGAATAGCTTGATTATGTATATATGAAGTATGGTGTTTGTCGCTTGAAATCCTAGATGTGCAATAAAATGAGAACAATTAAACAGATTACTCACAGCTTCTTCACAATAAATGTCCTACGTCCGTGCGCAAGGTGCGCAAGGTAAATTATTTTGACCACTGTGGAAAATCGCTTGCTTTAAGATCGGAAATTGTGTGCTGAAATGGATATAACCAGGATATAAATTGTGACAACCGACCATTAATGTTTCATTTTAAAAGCAAGAAGATTGATAATCGGAAATATCGGGTGACATTACCTTCACAAACCTATATCAAAGTAAGATTTTACAAATATCCATTAGTAATTGTATTTTTAATGACATAATACACTAAAGTTGTGGACGGAAGAGCGCTTGACATGTTATATTTCATGATAGTGATATCTATAATGGGTTAGATCTAGAGCTGGAAATTCATTAACAATAGCAAAAATAAAATACAATAAGATGAATGTAAGATTAAACTTAATTGCAGTTTTCAAATAACTTATTTAATATTAAATCAAAAATAATTTTGGGAGAATATTCAAAATAATATTCGATATTAATGTCACCTTTGAGAAAATATCGAAGGGGATTCGATTAGTCAAATTATATCTTGAGGGGGAAAAACATTGTTTAATGAGTTAAAATCAGTTAATTTATGTGTCTCCAGAAAGGTGAAGTTTTGGGAAAGCAGTACAGGTATAAAGCAAAGATGTTTCCAGAAAGACGTGTCCGAGGTGCGGTGTTGTGGCTTGATGGGCGTGAATACACACGGCACACGGTTCCTCAATGATCAAAAAAATTGAACAATCGTTTAAAAGAAGGATTTTCTATAATGGCTCAACCATTGCCACAGATTATGATTTATTAGGAGTTTGACTGACTCACGAACACATAAAAAATTTAGAGAATGAAATTGGCTTTCAGAGAAGATTTTACATAAACAGCTCCTACGCGATCCAACTATTTACTGTTAAAATCGCAGCCGTGTTTTCAGACTTCTTTTTACTCCGCCTTAATAGAAATGCCTTTTCTTGTAATATGTTAGACATAATCTTTCAGAAAGACACTATTTTGTTTTCTATGCTTTATAGAAATTTCGAACCACATCGACGCCGTAGCTATTCTTCAGTATATGCACTAAAGTGCCCTTAATGTGGTATTCTAACGACAATTGTTTAATATTATATATATTAATATCAAATATAATAATATTTTAAGTGCCACTATTTCAAGAGATTATTCAAAAGAAATATCATTGTATCAGTATAAAGAATTATTACGCAGCATCTTTGCAATCATTGTGTCATGATAGTAAACAGCTGATAATGTTAGTCGATAAAATATGCATCGGAGAATAGATCAACTAAAATTTGTATTTGTTTATAATTAATAATTAATTATGCCGAAATCTCCGATAAGAACGCGCCACTCAAATTAAGTGGTTAAAAATTTTTTGTCAACTGTTTGAGGACGTCATACGTGTTTGCCAATCAAAATGAAGTTCCTACACGCCCCTTAAAGATTTATGTAAATCACCAACTATCCTGCCATATTTAGAGTGAAACGATTCTACAATGAGCCAATAGCAATCAATATGACAAAAACGTAGCCTTACGCAATACGTGAGGTTGGTTTCCTTAAATGGCTAAACCCAACCCATTGTGACGACCTTAACCAATCAAAATAATCTCATGTAAATCAGATATTGGGCGGACTAAATTTGGATTTCGTTGCAGCGAAAGTTTTCGTGTTTTTCGTATTGAGTATTACGCAGGTTGTTTAATTTTTCTGGGACAAGCTGGCTGTTTATTGAAGCCTTTTATTTGTATTTAATCAAGTTACGTTAATTAAGTTAAGTTGGCAGCCATAAATAATGTATAAAATTAAGTATCAAACCATATAAGCAGGGTATTTAAATCCGTTTCTAGGTACTGAATTTGTGAGATTTTCTATATCTGGATTTTTTTTTATCCTGTTACTAATACAGATTTACAACAACCGCATAATTATGAATAACGAAAATTTTACAACCAAAACGAAAAAATAAACTTTAAAAAAAAAAAGTTCTTGCGGCAAATAGTAAAAAGTGAAATTAAATGAATTTATGGTTTATCTTGGCTTGCATTCCTACTTAGACGTTAACCAGTTAATTTCAGTAATTAAGGGTGTGCAGCTATTTATGAGTCATAGGAAACGTCTGTACTTTAAAACGACTTGATTCTTTTCAGTTATTTATCTATTCTTGGTTCTCTTCACCTCTTCGGTATCGTCCAGTTTCTTATGTTGCATCCAGCCAGCACGAGTTCCTCAGAGCATGGGTCATTGTCACACAGATATACTCTAAAAGCAAACGCACCCATTGTTAAAGAAATACATTTGCAATCGGCATATAATAGATTGCACTAGAATTTAAACTAGAAACCCTCTGACCGTAAATCATATTACTAACAAAAAATAAGCATATATAACGGCGTCTGTTACGAAAGTAAATGCAATTTTATTGAGAATATTTCACCCGTAATTTACCTAGTTTTCCATTTGATCATAAATTTTGTGCTGTTGTGATTTTCGCCAGCAGAGGGAGCAATGAAACATCTTCTAAAGCTGTGGTAATCAATACTGGTCCCGGGCCCCCTCATATTGTGGCCGCTATATGAGGTGCACCTCAACTGCTCGTTAACGCAAATATCTAATCAGTCAATCAGGTGGCTGCAAATCAATGCATTTAGGCATGTAGGCATGGTCAAGATGATCTGCTGAAGTTCAAACCAAGCGTCAGAATGGGGAA
>JAOVYW010000040.1:551075-561500 GCA_025775045.1 Hiodon tergisus
ACTGGTTTCTTGAACATGACAATGAGTTCACTGTACTCAAATGGCCTCCACAGTCACCAGATCTCAATCCAATAGAGAACAATATTTTCACATCATGGATGCGATGCTATCATGTCAATATGGACCAAAATCTCTGAGAAATGTTTCCAGCACCTTGTTAAATCTATGCCACAAAGAATGAAGGCAGTTCTGAAGGCAAAAGGAGGTCTAACCCGGTACTCACAAGGTGTACCTAATAAAGTGGCCGGAGAGAGAAACATTGCCTAGGTGTGTACAAAGAAAGCAAAAATAATTATTAATTTGGACCATGAGAATTCAATTGTGAATATTTTGTTTCTCCATTACATTTACTAACCTGATACCAATTTAGGTACATGGTTATAAAATTCAACTACTTCTTTAGTGACAAACACACATATCCAACAAAAATGTTGGCCGAGGGTGTCAAAGGATCCAGACACCATGTTCGACAAACAGCTAAACCAATCCTGAAAGAGCACACACAGAGTGGCTCTGGGCCCAGCACTGAGAGCCACTCATCTAAAGCCTCTGTAATATGCCACAGATCTGAAAGTACACCGAACGTTCCGTTTTTATATTAATTAAATTAACCATAAATGTTTTTTGACACTATAATTGGCTATGTTAAAATAGTGGCCATAGTACCATAGTAACCAATCATTTATAGTTTACATTTTCTCAAGTGCATAGTTATTATACAGTTTCAAACATATTCGTTGTCAGGCTTATATGCGTTTTAAAACGCGGAGGTCATTACTCGAACATGCGTATGCACTACCAATTACAAAACGGCCACTTGAAAATAGTCCAGATTAATTTTTGACACACATTTGACGTTTATAACTACGTAGGGAAGTCCCCGTGGCGGTCTTTTGCTATAGTTGTAAACATTTTACACGTTTTCAAAATTAATTGACCGCCGTTATATCTTCAATTCCGTTCGGAGGTTATTTTTTGGGCTGATCCCAATTAGTGTAAAATAGATAAATTACAACTGAAACCGTCGCGCATTCTACCGAATTACAGCTTGTAACCAACAGAGGGCGCGCGGGCTTATCTCAAGGATATTACCGACGATCGCGTTCAGATTTATTTAATCACCGATAATACTGGATTCATCTTAGCACTTACATAACATACCAAGTAAAGCATTGGAGTATACGGACAGTTTATATTTTAAAAATTAAATATCCAGGTTTCCGGCGAGTAATAGAAAATAATACAGTAGCCTTTGCACACATACTGATTAATTGGAAACGGTCTTTAAAAAAAACAATTACATTTGAGAGATAGAAAAGTGACTGATATACGACGATGTCAAGAATACAATAAATACATGAAGCATACGAAACACACCATTTTATTAAATAATAATTTACTAATATCTCAATTCCGACACCGGTGTTCAGTAGACATCCACGGTAACTCCTCGGGCAGTGGCAGTCGGTAAGGTCACCAGCGTTTACTAGTCTCCGAAAACAAAGTTCTGTAGTGCACTGACTTCTATCGTATTCAGAGTCCACGTGTTACAGAACTTTACTTTCAAAAACAAATGTTCTCCTTTTAAGCACAAGGAAGACACTTTCATCACAAACGTCATTATCTACAATGCAAGACACATATAGATTTAAGACCAGAAGGGGGAATAAACGAACATAGACCCGTGACCATTAAATAACTCCCATCACTTTATATGGCACGAAAAAAAGGTGTTTTGAAAGAAACACATAATTAAAACAAATCGAATTTAATGGCTACAACTCTTACCATAGAAATATTACTGACAACACGTCACAAGACCATTTCACCTGAAGACAAAACTGCAGAACAAGACTCTTCCACATTAGCATAGTTAGCTAAACACGCTTTATGAGATAAAGCTATCACAGTGCGACGTGTTAATATATTGGAGTTTACGCCCAATACATTATGAAACAAGCAAATGTAGAAATTTGCAGAGTCGATTTCCCTAAGAAGAGTTAAACTTAGCCAAATAGCAGGCAACACCAGCGCACTCTGGTAACTACATTACATAACTTACATAAAAAGCTCGCCAGATAGTTTGCTAGATTTTACGAGGAGGACTTTACGGAAGACCAACAACTATACAATCTCAGCCGGACTAACACTTCTACGTTTAATTCTTCCACTGCTGTTTTTGCCGACGTGGAAAATCTGGGTATTGAACCGACGGACTGTTTGATTGGTTGGTAGACTATGGGGTCGAAGGTCATGACTGATGTTTAACCGCTAGACAAGGCAACTTGTTTTCCTCAATGCTGGCGTCAAAAAAGAGAAAAATGTTTCGACACATTCAGGAACCACAATAAAAGTTACTTTGGATGAGAACGCACTAGGCAATCGTTAATGCCGTTGAACCTTACAACTCGTAACGCTAAACTCTACGATGCGGTTTTCCAGGTGAAGATCAAGTCTAGTCCTGGACTAAACCATACGTTCAATAAATCTCCTTTCAGGGTGCTTTTTTGGACTAGATCAGACTTAATCTGTTGGTGTGAAAACTCCCCACGGGTAATTTTGCGCCTAATCACTCACATCTTTAAATCAAATCTAACGGGTGATTTGTCATGTGTTTGTCATAAAAGCCCACTTTTTGATACCGCAGTATAAAAAGATGTAATAGGTAGTAAGCTTAAAGCCAAATGGGAAAGTTTTCAGTAGAGGGTTGGTATGACATGTTTACTGCATAGAGAGAGAGAAACGTTATATGTTATTGACAAAGGAATAGAAAGAAGGCATATTCAGAATTGAGAATGGTACAGGGTTGTTTAATCTGAGGACAACAGAACTTTTGATTCTTTAACATTTAGCCTGCATTCATGCTTCGAACGGCATGTACGGCTCTACGGGATACTGGCTGGGGCCTGTGTAGGCTACTCACCTCAACTGAACTTGCTCTCATGTTCTTAGAATCATTCTGAGACAATTGTGTGCTTCGTGGTGTGGCATATTATCCTGCTAGTAGTGTCCGTATGATCAAGGGTAAACTGTAGCCATGAAGGGATTCACCTGGTCAACGACAATGTTCAGATACGCTTTGGCATTTAAACGTTGTTCAGTCGGTATGGTGGGGACCTAACGGAGAACGCCAGGATGACGTTCCCCACATTGTTACACCACTGCCGCCAGCCTGGGCCAATGACAGCAGCCAGGATGGGTTCACGCTTGCACTAAATCCTGACTACCATGAGCATGAAGTAACAGGAACCAGGATTCCTCAGACCCGGCGATGTTTCTCAATTCCTTGATGGTCCAGTGATGGTGATCGCGGGCTCGCTGAAGCTGCCGCTTCCCGTTTTTAGCTAATTTAGTGAATATAATAAAATGTAATGCAAAGGGTTATTGGTAAGGACAGGAGAAGTAACCACTGGCACGACAGGGAAACCCATGCTGTAGTGGTCAGACCCATTGAATTATAAGCAACACCAACATATAAAATCAGCCAATGACACAGTCCAATTTGATCTAAATCAGAGAAATACAGTGTAGTTCAAATTGGTAAATTTCAATGAAGTGCACAAAGAGCAAGGAGGACAATGGTGAAAGGTCCACTGAGGAAAAAACATCCAATGAATACAGTTCTTCTTCTCAGCCCCGAGGACCAAACCATGACAGGTCCACCAATCGCTGGTTACCCGCTGGTCCACCAATCGCTGGTTACCCGCTGGTCCACCAATCGCTGACTCAAGCTGCTCCAGTACTGACAGCCCAGTCAAAGATGTTCTCTGCAATAACGACCACAAAAGCCTGGATCTGGGATTAATCTGTTCTCAGACTGTATTAGACTCAGTACCATTTTGTGTGGTACTGAATCTAATACGGAGTCGGTGTGTGTTGGTGTGCTTTTGATGCCCCCAATTGGAGCAGATTTCCTTGATGTTTCATCCTGCTGGAAAGTTTTCTGCTCTTGTGTTAGCATTGTAAATTAATAATGGTGCGTGGGAGACACATTTGTAGTTGATTCCAATTACATTTTGCGTTGTATTCGTTATTTTAATTAATTGCAAAAGATAGCATTGACACGATGTAGCAAAATCGAAAGTTCCGAGTCTGAATTAGAAAACGATAATCTCGAACATGTGTTTTAAAATTCGAACAAAATATCCGCGTTTTTATGTAAAGTTGCTAAATGATTTTAATAGAAATGACAACTCCCAAACTTATTTCAACGAACATTGAATGCACCCGGCTATGATTGGTCTAGACACCTCACATGGTGGTTTTATGCCAATCAGAGTGTAATGCGTTGTGCCGTTTCGAGAGAAAAAAAATGACGTCCACACTGTGCGCCTCGTTATGGATTATGCAAATGTATCTGTCTCCTCCTCTAGGTGCAATGTGAGAGGATTTAGACAAATACTAGCGTGAAAAGAGAAACCGAAATGGTCTGGTAACTGAAATTGTTTGTCATTTCAAACTAAAACTGAAGGGTGTGATTTCTATTAATTTGGTCAGCAAACTATTTAAGCATGTTTGAATGTAGAAGTTCTGAAAAGCCGGTACCTAGCTAGCCACGCAATTTTTTTTTTTTTTTTTTTAGCCGGTTAGGATCTCTTTGTTTGACTTCGCGAAGCGTGCTCTTTTGTTTAGGATTTGTCTTTGTTTAGAGAAAATAGAGATTGACAGTTAACGTTTTTTACTTTTCCTAATTTAATTGTATTTTACAATGCAGCACGTGAAGAAATACTTTACTGAAGGGCTTATTCAGTTTACAATTCTTTTGAGTTTAATAGGAGTTCGTGTTGATGTGGATACATACTTAAACAGCTATTTTTCGCCACTGTTAGATGCCAATATTGGACCGACTTCAGCGTACATTCAGACGTCTTTTCATAATTTAAGAGACAATTTAGACGGTTATAGCTTGCATCCGAAATGTCCGGATTTGGAGTATTATTTCACGAGCCGAAGACTTCTAAATGAAGTGCGAACTCTAGGCTCTCCTCGTTTCCCCACTCAGCTCAGCGCGTGGCTGGTGCATTTGGTACCCGCAGAATCGGACCGGCCTGAATTGAATGGGACTCAAAGCAGCTCTATATTATTAGACAATAACTCAGAAGTTAACGGCGGTAATGTCGAGGACGACGCCAGCTGTGCGCTTGACTCTAGAGGAAGCCTGGCTGGTGAAAACCAGCCTACCGTTCGGGAGGATGACACCAGGCCCTGTTCCAGCCTGGACGCCTGCGAACAATCTGAAGAGGTATCAAACCATTAATATTGTGTGTGTTGCTTCTAAGAACGAATCAAACCTCACACGTAGTTCCGATCCTATAAGTTAACGTGTTGTGTCGTCCTGCAAGTGTTATGTCCACAGTATGAACGTGTTCTATTTGAAAAGGGCTAGGTAGCCAGATGTCCGATTTTTATTTCGCTTCATGCTGTGGGTTATTAGAAAAGTCATGCCGCGAATGTGTGGAAGTAGAATGCTCACTAATGTGTTTGCCATCGGCACGAAGTGCGTTCGTGTATTTAATTTCTTCAGGAGTTTTCTCCGTCAGCGGACTCATTGGTCTACAAGTACAAAACGTTGGTGTGCGGAAAGCGGTTGTCCTGACAATCGGATTGCTGTTTGACAGCTTGCAGGTGTACGTTAGGCGACTCGGCACACGAGGAGGATGCTTTGTTCAAAGATTTTCGTAAGCGGGAAGGCGAACATGGAACCAAGTCCGCAGCGTTGACAAGAACAGTACTGAAAATTAGTTTGCCCAGAGAATGTTTTAGTACTGTTTTAGGAAATTGCAATGGTCTTCTTCAGACAGTGCTAGGACTAGCTGGAGTGAAGTTGGACCAGTGAATCTGTTAGTCGCAAGGTATAAATGACCAAGGTCACATGTTGGCTCATCTTAATCAGTGTCCATAGGCTACTTAGGTTTTATGTGGTCACGAATTGTAGTTTACAACCAGTCATCATTAATAAATTTGCCCCTTTACAAGAATGTCATCCTTGATAAGAATCAGTAGAATTCCAACTGGGTTGAAAAATACTAGGAAGAGATTTTACCAGTAAACCTGCACACAACATACTATAGTTTTATTTTATTTTCATAGAAACGTTCCTTGAATGCTTGGAAGTACAGATGAACCTTAACATGGCGGATCTGCTAATAAGAAATGGTGTGAGCACCAATATCCGGCAAATTTAAACCCGTAATAACCTGGCATGTTGTAATGTTAACATGATTCATCGCAGGCAAACGGGTGTCTAAAATGATAAAACGGGTATTCTACCGCTTCGCCCCGAGTCTTGTGCCCCCCTAGGCAAGATTTCCTGTAGAAACGCATTGGTGATCCAAGTACAGGTGAAAGAGACCAAATCGATGGCCAGTCGGTTAGTCCCAAAGTCTGCGGTGGCTTTGGAAGTCAAAGTCAGAGACGGGGATGTTTTGCTTGATTCAACATTCCTGTTGTTCCAGTCACAGAGCTTAGAACGGGAAACCCATGTCAACTGTGACTTGTTTGGTTTGGCGCGCGTTAACTGGAATGAGGTAAATGTGTGTTTTTCAGCTGAGCATGAAGTAGATTGCAATGTGATAACATGTTCTTGCATACATGAAATACTCATGCTATTTAACCCAAATAAGTTGAGTTAAGCGTCTTGGGGGTCTGCTCCCTTGTGTAAACCTTCTGAAGGCCTTGACTTAACGAGCCTTTGCGTAACGCTGACGAATCTCGTTGGAAGTTGGTTCACGCCGTTCGACCACGTTAGATAAAGGCACGAAGGCCTGATCCTCACACCGAATGCATGAAGACGAGATGCTAAAGCGTCTCTGTGATGTTTGTTCTGTGTAATCTGCAGCTGGCCCGGGCTGGCCCTGGTGAGGAGGCGGAGGGGGCCCGAAGTGTTGGGGCCACCGAAGGTGCTTCCCTAGCCCCGCTCGCCGACAGCTCTACGTTGGACCGTGAGGTACAGAGCAGAAAACTGGAGCTCTGTTAGGTTGTGTCTTGGGTGTTTTGACTGAAGAGTACCGTAATAATTTGCATGGTTTAGTGTGAAACTGAGAATACACAAGGATCATTTGCATCAGCAAAAAAAAAAACTGGCAGTGTTTAATTTCTCTCCCGAGAGATGCTTTCTCTTTTAACTCGGTTTTGGTTTGTGATGTGTTTAGGATTTGGAAAGAAGCTGCGTCCCTCCCTCTCTTTTGGAAGTCTGCGTTGTTGTAAGTCTGCGTTAACAACGTTGTCCTGTTTCCCCAGATCCCACCCAGCTTGGCTCCCCAGGCTTTCCTCAGGGGAGATGTGGACCAACACTGGGATGACTTCCTTTCCTTATCAGGGTTTGATGTGAGTTTTTTCCCCAGTTGTGAGCAGGTGTCGTGATTACACCAACAGGTAGTTAATAAACTGACAGAGGTGACCAAATTGGACCGTCCGTCAAAATAAAATCATCTGCTTTTGGAATAAAGAGGCCTTCTGTGCAAATAAATGAAATGTTGGTCACTGTATTTGTTTATAGTGAGTGTTGTTGAAACGGATTTCTGGGTTCATTTTGCCAGGATTTGGACCTGGAGGTTCCCCTGCGTGTGTCAGGCCAGGATGTGAGTCTGCAGGACGCCATGGTGAGAGCGGGTGGGCCTTCGGCTGGAGTCCACAGGCTGGAGTCCACCAACTCCTCTCACTCCGACTCCACGCCAGGGATGGTCGGCCTGCCCTTGCACCATTTTCCCCTGGTGGGAAACTGCACGCGGAACGGGACGTCCTGCAGCCAATTAGCGGGGTGTCTGGACGAGGCAGTGTTCGAGCAGATCAACCTGCTGGGCCTGGGCCTGGATGTGATGGACACCATAGACATGCAGCTCCTGGAGGCGCTGAACTCCAGCTCGCGTAGCCCCAACTCGCCCAGCTCCTCCGAGGTGTCGTCGGGAGAGTCTTACTGCAAAGACGAAGGGGCGGTTGGGTTCGCCGGCGCTCTGTGTGCGGACTGGTCGCCTTCGGAGCTGGCGGAGGGCGTGCGGCACGACCACACCTACACCGCCGTCCCTCAGACCCCAGACGGCCTCCCGGACGAGGAGGCGGAGCTGAGCCGGGACGAGCGACAGGCACGGGAACTGCGGATCCCCCTCTCGGTGCCGGAGATCGTCAACATGCCGGTGGAGGAGTTCCTGGGCTTGCCGGCCCAGCGGCGCCTGACGGAGGAGCAGGTGGCGCTGCTGCGGGACATCCGGCGCCGCGGCAAGAACAAGCTGGCGGCGCAGTTCTGTCGCAAGCGCAAGCTGGACGCCATCTCGGGCCTGGAGGCCGAGGTGGAGCGGCTGGCCCGCCAGCGGGAACGTCTGCTCCGCGAGAGGGCTCACCACACCAAGGCCCTCGGCGCCGCCAAGCAGCGGCTGGAGCAGCTGTCGCAGGACCTTCTCTCCCGGCTCCGGGACCAGCAGGGCCGGCCCATCAGCCCCGGGTGTTACAGTCTCCAGTGCGGTGCGGATGGCCGGGTGGTGGTGCTCCCACGCCGACACTCCTCCTTTCAGCCCAAATCTGGGAGGAAGAAGAAGGAGGAGAAACGCTAAACTCGGACCCGTAGCTCCCCAACCGCCGGCTTCACCGTGCAGTTCCTCCCTGGAGTTTGACACTGGTTGCTCTGAGATTATTCAGCTGTGCCGTCTGATTTTAAAGAGGAGGGAGAGTTCAACATAGATGGATTGGTCATGTGGACACTTTCTGAATTTTTTTCTGATGTATTATTTAGGGGGATGGGTGGGGGTGTAGCTTAAACACTGGACTCAATGCGGAAAAAAAAAAAAAATTATAATTCCTTTAAAAATATCCTGCTGTAAGTTTGCAGAACAAGTAAGTATCAGTCCTGGCAGTTAAAGGGAAAAGCTCTATCAACAGCCCAGACTCCCCAGAAACATTAGTGCCTAAATATTAGGCATCTGTGCAAATCATCTGGCCGTCCCGTGTAGACAGAAGCCGCAATTAGTCAACTGACATTTCATGTTCGTAAAGGTCATCGTTTAGGCCACTAACTTGGCTAGTGACAGCCACGGGTGAGTTTGATTGGTCATCGCTGTAAAGGTGCGCTTAATGCGGCTTATGATAGGCTGCTTCTGGCTCCCACATGGAGCACTCTGTGTAAAGGCTAACTTGTATGGTTAGCGTAGCAGAGTCTGTTTGTGGGCCCAGCATTTCATCAGATTGGTTCTGTTGCCAGCGTGAGAATGCATGTACAGTTTTTTTGCGACGGTTGTTGTACACAATTTTAGAATCTGAGACTCAAAATGGAGTTGCTCAGTCTGGTAGGTAAGTGTAGGTAAGGATTGCATCAAATATTGTCTGCTGTGCTTAATCCCAAGTTGGATTATAAGAGGTAAGGTGCAGTGAGAAGTCTGCCGATTTGACCGGCGTTTTAAACCTTAGATTTAAACCAACCAGGCCACAAAGAGACCTAGGAGGTGTGAATGTTTGGTTGGGTCAGTGGGGTCGTTTCTAGTTTTCCGAAATGGACCGAAAAGTTGAACCACTAGTGGTGCTGGTTTTATACATTTATATTGATTGATTAAATTGATTTGATGTTGGTAAGAGGCCTTTTGTTTTGGTTTGCCTGCTTTTTTTATATAAAGACATATTCCATTTGTTGTGTGTGTTATGATGTACAAATTAATATTTTTATACGCATTGGGATTTAATGCGACTTTGAAATTTGACAACCTTAAATGTTCGAAAAGAATAAATGTTTGGAAGTTATTTCCTTTTTGTTTTTAAATGTATCTCCCTTAGATTATAGATAAGTTTGATGATTCTGGTCACATGGTTGGCAGAACAGGTTTGTCTAAACTGTGTGTGTGTGTATTTCACACACACACACACACACTATATAGAGAAAAGTATTGGGCCACACCTCTTAATCATTGAATTCAGGTGTTTCATTCAGTCCCATTGCCACATAAAATCAAGCACCTAGCCATGCAGTCTGCCTTTACAAACATTTGTGAAAGAATGGGTCGTTCTAAAGAGCTCACTGAATTTGAGCGGGGTACTGTAATAGGATGCCATCGTTGCAACAAGTCAGTTCGTGAAATTTCTTCTCTCCTAGGTATTCCACAATCAACTGTTAGTGGTATTATTGCTAAGTGGAAGCGTTTTGGAACCACAGCAACAGCCATGAAGTGGCAGACCGCGTAAAATTACAGAGCCGGGTCGCCGAGTGTTGAGGCTGATGGACGAGTCTGGGTTTGGCGAATGCCAGGAGAACGTTTCCTGCCTGACCGCATTGTGCCTACTGTAATGTTTGGTGGATGTAATGCTATGGGTTTATTTTTCTGGGGTTGGCCTATGCCCCTTAGTTCCACTGAAGGGAAATGTTAATGCCTCAGCTTACCAAGACTTTTTGGGAAAATTCTATGCTTCCAACTTTGTGGAAACAGTTTGGGGAAGGCCCTTTTCTGT
>JAOVYW010000040.1:622211-633498 GCA_025775045.1 Hiodon tergisus
TCGGTAGTGTAATAGCCTCCGTAGTGCAATAGCCTCGGTAGTGTAATAGCCTCGGTAGTGTAGTAGCCTCCGTAGTGCAATAGCCTCGGTAGTGTAATAGCCTCCGTAGTGCAATAGCCTCGGTAGTGTAATAGCCTCGGTAGTGTAGTAGCCTCCGTAGTGTAGTAGCCTCCGTAGTGTAGTAGCCTCTGTAGTGCAGTAGCCTCCGTAGTGCAATAGCCTCGGTAGTGTAATAGCCTCGGTAGTGCAGTAGTCTCGGTAGTGTAATAGCCTCGGTAGTGCAGTAGTCTCGGTAGTGCAGTAGCCTCGGTATGGCATTTCCCTATCTGCGTACTAGTGCTGCTGCTAAGTCAGCTATTTTTACATTATCAACATTGGAGGGGATTTTTGTTTGGTGTTTTTTGGGAGACACAAAGGTCCTGTACTGTATATGCTCAGCAGCTCTGCCGACACCAAATCTCATCTTATGGGTGAGGGGTAGAGGTGCACCCCATTGGCTGTCTACCCAGGGTCACTGCTAGGTCACAGGCGGAATGATGGATGAACTCAGTGAGGGAGAGTGAACGGGAGAGATATACTGAGAGAGGTAGAGAGAGGGAGAGCGAGAGACAGAGAGAGAGAGAGAGAGAGAGAGAGAGAGAGAGAGAAAGGGAGTCCCAGCTCCACCCCAGGGAAGAAGAAACAATGACCCCTTCATGCCACCGGGACAAGAAAGGATCACGATGACCCAGTGACCCGCACAAAGTGGGCCGCGATTTCAGTACCGTCTCACGCACACCCCTGGGTTTCAGCCGCTGCCACTTACCCAAGGATGACCTGTGTCGAAATGATCCCGCAACAGGAGTCACCTTCCGGGGGTCAAGTGGTTTCCACATGTTTTTAGCAGAAAAGTTAACGTTGCTCCGTCAGATCCTACTTTGTTGTGCAACATGGGAGTCCATCACGGGGCATTCACCATCAAGTTTCATTTGACCACAACCTGAGCGGAGCAACGCGTTTAACATAGTCTGATGAAACTCAGGTTCAACCATGGCCTTTTTCCTCCTCCATCCCAACGGTCAGCCTCTTTTCAGATACACGGCTGATATCTCATGCTCTTTTAAACGCCTCCTTTTAAATACTTCCCCTGGCATTCTGTCCCTTGTCGAGTTCAGTAAACAGAATTCCGTTTTACTAAAAAAGACACTAACATGGCACGCGATTACACTGCACCAATGTTAAGGCTAAATTAATCACTCCACAGTAACTCATTTTTGTGTATTCAGGTTAGAGGCTGCCGGGGGTGGGTATTCTGACTCTTTGAAATGCTTTTCCTTCCAGAGACGGGAATGTGGTTTGAGGCCATGCGTGTGCATGTGTGCGTGTGCGTGTGCGTGTGCGATGTGAGGCGGGGAGGTTTAGGTGTCTGACATCTGGTTCTGTGCTGGGGAGAAGAGAGAAAAGCAAAGCAAGGGGTGAGGCCTTACAGTAAAGGCCAGATCAAAGCTCCGCTCTGTGACTGCCTCCCAGGGCTTTTTATTTGAAGGGTGATGTCACACTGGTAACTCAAGCTGCCCAGAATCAAGTTCATTTTCATGGGAGAATAAATATTTAATACAGGGTGTAAAGAGAAACAGGCTTGTTTGTTGGATATACAGCGAGTACGTGTTGGGTAAAATACTTTGGTACTTCTGTAATGGATGAGTACACAATAATGTAGTGGATTCCATAGATAAGGAATTCAGTGAATATGATTATAAACCCTGAAAGATACATCCCTGGAGAATTTCCAAAAATAAACTATTAATTTAAGTCATGTCATGCTTGCCTCCTTAAATATATTCAACAATTAAAAATAATTCAAGTAAAAACATAGCTGCATCTTGGCTGGGGGTGGGGATTTACTCTTAAAAACATTCAACGCACTCAAGAAAAGTGTGATAACTGCGGTATGAGAACGCTGTGACCAATGGTAGGATTTTGTAATAATTCATTATTCATTCACCGGACTCAATGTCCATATTGTTCACATACTGCGATGGAATAGCACAACAGGCCTATAACTTACTGAGGTGTAGTTCAGTAGGCCCAGTTTATAAACCCAATACAGTTATGTCAGATATTGAGCTTGCAATTGTCTGTTAAATGACGTACGGACATGTTTGAACATTATCTCGTCCTTTGCGGTCTACTGAGCATCTGGAGAAATAACAAAACCGTTCGCTGCATATCTAAGGGTAATCAGATCATTTCCAAAACCACATCAGGAGGAAAAACCTGTTTCGGCATTCCGATCAGCTGCGTTTGTTAAAAGCGTGCAGAAAATAAACGAACTTTAAAATGTGTCACCATTCTGTTAACGATTGGATAAATTCTCAATTTTTAACATATTGAGGACAACGCATAAAAAAGAAATATCCCATTTACTTTACAATACAATTCTATTATTCGCCATGTGTAAATCCTATCTGCGTTCGCCTGGTTGGCTGCAGCGGAGCCAATTGAACACTCCGAAAAGCTGAAGATAAATACTTGTACATTTGTAAAGAATGTTTACGCTCTAGTAACAATTTGTTGGGAGTAAATTATTTTTAAAACATGGAAATAAAAACGTCAAACTTATGATAATTGCTATGATAATGTGATCTTACCGCCCTTAAACTGATTTATGCCCGTTTACATTGCAGAGGAAGTCTATTCGTCATCGTAGGAACACAAACACTGTAAACGCTATAGGGGAAACAGAAAGTAAATAAGATTTTCTGTTCGTCTATTTCCTTGATATTATTCATACATGTTACGTTTTTATCGATTCTTTCCAGAGTTCAGGAAGTAACAAACGTATATATATATGAAATGCACACACGAGCTACATTTATGGCCTTTTCTACTTCGTTAACGTGATTTTTATAAAGTAAATGTGCAAATTAACATAGTCCACGACAATTTTCAATTGTTCGGAATATTTATTTACTTCATATGTTTGAAATGTTTCATCTATTGTAAAAAGCTATATCGTAGTTGGTTTACTTTAGCGTCCAGCTACTTGTGGTAGCTCAGGTATAACATTTCTAATTGTGATAGACGTTTAGGGGGGAACTTCAGTCTAACAACCACGGCGCGTAGCCTGGGTACATTTTACTTGTTTGTTTCTACATCCAACGGCTCGAATTCTCAATAAAAAAACATTTTTTTTTGTTATTCATAACTTTTAGTTATTTCATATTTCATTTGCATCCGTTTTTGCTTTTACTGTGTGTTAGCTTGCGCGTAAGTTAAGACCACTGGCGACGCCTTAAGCAAGTGTTAACTGTCATTGTTCAAATCCAGCTTTACCACGTGCAAAACTGGGCTCAGGTGCTTTTCAAAATCAGCCTTGAAAATGTTCTTACTAAATAAATGTATCAACAGGAATTGCTGGATGCATATTAAATTCGTTTAAAAAAAATAAAGGACCCTGGAAGTTACGTCGACCTAGATTTTCTTAAATTGCAAAAAGAACGTATAATTGCGTATTCAACCTTCCAATACCTTCAGGAAATCTTCCCTAGTTCTCACTTCCTTCCTTCCTTCCTTCCTTCCTCCGCCTTTATATTATGTGATTGGTTTTATTTAAGCTGTTTAATTGCATTTGGTACTTTTTACTTAATTGTTGTAATTTGTAAACGTTCAATGTAATTTAAGGCTTATTGCTTTGTGATATATTATTTAATCTCTTTTCAGAATGGTCATTAAAGTAAGGAAAACAAATACCCACCACCCACTACCTACTGCTACCACCCACCACCCACCACCTACCGACCACCACCCACCACCCACCGCCTACCGACCACCACCCACCACCCACCACCCACTACCTACTGCTACCACCCCAGAATCACTTTACATGGGAGAAACCCTGTAAACACCCCGAACAATAGGGCGAAGTCGATTAGAAACAGACCCGACCTCCAGCATCGAACGAAGGGTCAATCCTCGGTCATTTGCACACAAAAAAACCGTTTGTCACTGCAGCGCAATCACAACACAAGTTAACCGACTACTTCGCGTTCCTGTTTTTATAAGATTATTCCTAATTCATTCAAACTGGTTAATTCGTTATTTCGGTCGTCAATTTCTCGGTAATTTCCCATCATTTTGTATTTTAATAAGCCATCCCGGAAAGCTGAGAAGGTGGTGAGTTTTTATGTCTCAAAACCAGGGATTTTGATCAAGTAAAGAGTTATTCAAGATGAGTATTTTACAAGCAGTTGATAGATCCGTCCTTTCTACCATAGACGATGTAAAATGTGTAAAAATGTCAAATAACATCTAATCAGCGAATGAATAACTCGTTTGTCTGCAGAGCAGTATAGTCGTACAATCGATACCGATTTAATTAAGGAATTTTTATTCTAATAAATAAATAAAAATTGGTGTCCGTAATGGGATGTTTTTTAAATTCGGCTTTGAAAGTTAAAGCCATGATTGTATATGCTACATGGTTTAACATTTCCGCTCACAGACGTATGTATCCTTTTGGAAACGCGTTAACAAAATGGTAATGGGGGGGAAATTATATAGTAATATTTATATTATAATAATTATAATTCTATAATAATGAGTAGTAGTTGCAGTTAATTAATTAGTAGTTCATTAAGTAGTCAGTTAATGCCCTACGATGGATGGCCAATTAAACAAAATGAACATTCGATTATGAATTCGTAAATTATGAATATAATATTGTCGAATTTTTCTGTAAAAAGTCCTTTTAAATTACTTACTTCCCAGCTTCTCATCGGGTATAGGTAGAGTTTTCAAGGTAAATTATTTCATACTTTGTCGACATGATATTAAAACTGAAAATTAAATATTACACTATTAGTAAATCACCCCTAGCTGATTGGAATTGTTGGTATTAAGACAATAATAACGAGGTATAGACAAACAGCCACTTTCAAAATGTTTGATTTATTTTTATTCTGTTTCGTTTACTGATATGCACACAGAATAATCTTTTTTCCGCCGTTCAGATACAAAAATATGCATTATTTTTTATTATATTTCAGTATAGAAACGGGTACTGTTTTGAATTTATTGACTGCGTTCGCATTTGAATTTAAGAAAGCCTGCAGGTTCCAAGTAATCTGCAATAATTTGGTGACCGACTGCAGTAATCCTTGTGTTATGTAAATAACTCAAACGGATCCAAACATGCTCAGGTTAAGGTTTTATTTATGTTGCGTCTGATTAAACAAATAGTCTTAAAATAAAACAAAATAAACTCGAAAACAAGAGCGCGAGAGCGTAGAGAGACGGAGAGCCGTGGAGGAACTTCCTAAGACATTAATTTAGCTGTTGACAGTCTTTTACTCCGTTGTTGTCAGTCAATATTTGTAATTAAATTATTACGGCAGGGTATTGTAAAATTATGTAAAGCGTGTAATCCCTTGCGTTGGTATAACTGAAATCTTGATCTCCTTTTTTTGCTTGTTTGTTTGTTTCCCTAAACTAACGGCGAAACGTATTTCATTAGTCAGGGTTCACTCGAGATAACGTTAATTTGACTCGAACTGATAGGCGTGGCGGCTTTCAAAATATATTGATATCGAACTTAAGGACGTTTTTGCCTTTAAAAAGATACTTTTCGTTAAGTTTAAATTAATCCTTAGGTAGCGTTGTATAGGTGTGCGCGTTAGCTAAACGCCATCTTGGCTAACAGCGGGCATCAAAACCACGCACGCCCCTTAACTCTGCGTGGGATTACTCTTGCGTATCTGAACTCCAGAAAAACTATATTTAACATTACACTAACATTTATGCACTTCGAATGAAAACTAAGCATTGTCATGAAAAACGCTGATATTATGCCCCTTAAAACCGTTTTATGCGTATATTTGCCTATTGAATACATTTGGTCTATGTCCCCCCAGACCCTACGAGTTGCACAGAGCTCACTGTGACGTTAGGCGTGAGTATTTGGTTGAAATGTGATTCCAGTGGATTGCCATGTATTTAACTATAAGGGATAGCAAATCGAACGGGTATTCTGTATACCTCCCCTCAAATTGTCTTGATATATTATATTAGATTGTGTTCCCCCCTAAACTAACTCAATTAGCCTGTCATCAAGGATAACTCCGACTGATTCGTTTAGTTCAGGCAAAAAATTTAAGTGGGACTATGCGAGCCAATGGAGTTCCACCTAGGCAACCTGAGCGAAATAGAGCGGTTGACTGTGACGGTTTGTACTCTGGGAGTTTCCTCAGTCACAAATTAACAGAACTCTTAACACGGCAGACAACCGTGAAGAATGATCAAATTCAAAAACAAGCTGTAATACATGTTTTATTTGTTTTCTTCAATGTACTTGGAAGAATGTATGCGAAAACTGATCGATCATTTAAAAACCGTTATCATATTGATTTAGACAAGTAAACACTTGGTACTTTACGTGCAGGGGTTACCTCGGTTCTGAAATTTGCAGTACAGACTCGTTCATAGTCCTAAAATATACAGATCCATCATAGCAGGTGTAGTGGGACTCAACGTATGTGTCGTCTCACCTTGGAGATAATTATATAGATGGTATAAGGCACTAATTCGTTCTGAATTTTTACTGACTGAATTTTATACAAATGTTTTTCATTGCAAATTTGTTTTATTTACTATTTTTAAATATATATATTTTTCTTTGTTTACAGCTTCCATAATGAGAGCAATGTGTGTATATATATATTGATGTATTTCGATATATAAGTTTGATGTTTTTGTTTTTGCTCTCTCTATGCAGAAAGTTTGATTCCCACTAAGAACGCTCGCGCGGGTGTCTTCCGTGGTTTAAAGGGGTCAAAATTTAGATCACAGATTAAAAACAACGAACAGAACTGTTTTATACGCAGGCTGCATTAACAGCGCTGGCTGTGATTGGGAATTCCGTCTCTCTGTGGGCAGAATTGAAAAAAGCCGGGCGATTAAAAAAAATTGTGGCAGTTGTAAAGATAGAGACAAAACAAAAAAACGTACAAGATTGTGTTATTGAGGGATTTTTAGCGCTTTAATACAGACATTGGTCCGAAAAACACTGCTCTGGAAAACACAATGCAGGTGTTCGGCTCATTTAAACAACACACAGATAAACTATTATTTTACAACTGATAAAACTCAGTGTCCATTAAAATACATGAACGCGTTGCACATCATGCAAACATTACATAATACATTCATCTGGCCACAAATGCACTCTCGTGACAGCACAAACACGGCCTGAAAACACAGGTTTAAGAGGTATTCAAAGAATGTGCCGACACGGGTTCGAAAAGAACCCGCATTGATTGTAAATTCAAAGTACCGCTCTCTAAATACATGTCTCAGTGCAACTGAACTTTCACTCAAGTATTGCAGAGTTGAACTTTTATAATTCATGAGGTATCTGTTTTATCGTACTGCTCAGGTCTATCCTACCTGTAACACATGTACATTCACACACGACTCCTTTGTGTATCCAAGCCTCTCCATGTAAAAAATTTAGAAATGTAAAGCTTTTGGACTCAGAACGCATGTCTACAATAACTGTGCTCCGCTTAAAGCACACATTACAACACATTAAATTAATACAATTGTCCTAGTAAAATGACCGTGCCGTAAACGCTCCGCTAGTGCATTTTCGATTTTGTTGGCGAGTTATATACACGTGATATTTGAGTAACATGTCTTAAAGTATAAACCAAAGTCATATAACTCTACTTATATACGTCGGAGTATTCGGTCATATGCGTTTATATTGAAATATAGGGTAATGGTTGCTAGGCGGATAACGGTAAGTGTCGCACCAAAGGAACGCGTCAAAGGATGATCTAGCTCGAAATGTAAGGGTCAGTAATAGATGACGCTGAGGAAGAGGTGGGAGATGGTGTAGACGGGGCTGAAAGTGACTTCTCCGAAGCGTCTTCCGCTTTCTCTTCCTTGTCTACTTGACCAGACGGAGATTTTGGTAGTAACCCTTCTTTTTCGCGCTTTTTCTGCTTCATTCTACGGTTCTGGAACCAGATTTTCACCTGAGTCTCGTTGAGTTGAAGAGCGGCGGCGATCTCGACACGCCTCGCTCGGGTCAGGTACTTGTTGAAGTGAAACTCCTTCTCCAGCTCCGTCAACTGCTTGGTAGTGAAGTTGGTCCTCACTGTGTTGGGTTGCCCGGCGAAACCGTACTCTCCAGCTTTGCCTAAGTCAGTAAGACCAGAGAGACGAATTGATAATTTACACTCGGTAATATAATTCGATCCAATCTGAGTAAGGTAGCAACTCTTGCATTTCAGAAATTATTATAGTCTACAACATGAAGCTATATAATAGACCATTAGGAAAGCCTTTAATTGGTATGAATCGAGTTCTGACTCTGACTCACTTCAAGTGTCACGACTACAATTTGCTTAACAGAAGGAAAATTTAAGTATTCCGCTTCGTTGGACTCACCGGTCTTTGGTGGATTTCTTTTCACTTTCATCCAGTCAAAGGTCTGCGCTGGGGGAGAGCTCTCGGACAGAGGTGAACAGCAGGAGTCACGGTGGGCTGCATGCAAAGGTGAAAGGGGATTTGCGCATCCCACGAAGGACAGGTTGGACTGCTCGTGGCCATATGCCGCGTGAGCATACTGGAGCTGTCCCAGAGACGCTCCGCTGTATGTCTGGCGATGCTGCACCATGGATGACGAAATGTTACCCGAGTAAACGATGGGGGCACAGTGTGAGTATCCAGCGCTGGAATCCACGTCCTGGTTCAGAGCGTAATGATTGTAGCCGGAACAGAAACTCTGGGGGCCATAGCTGGAGCTACAGCCAGGATGGGTGGCGTACGTGATGCCCAGGGGGCCGTGAGATTGGTAGGATCCCGACTGGTGAGGGTTTGGAGGAATGGCACCCGGTGAACCGCGGCTGGCAATGAAGCGATCATCCCCTGCGCAATCACTCGCTGAGACAGCGCAGGACGGAAAAGTTGTAATTCCGTGGTCTGAGTGGTATGCCGTGGCAGCGCACGACCCGCCGTCCCCAGTCATCACAGAGTAATCTAAGAAGCTGCTCATTGTAGCATTGTCTTTCTGTCAATGACAGACTAGGCCCGGACTGATTATGTTTCACCCCGGATGACCATGCCAACCTGCCAGCTTTCCCTATCGGCCCACCACTAAGCGATATGAATGAACGGTGGCGGTCACGTGACCCGGAGCAGCCAGTGAGTGAGCACCATTGCTGAGTTTGCCTTTTCACGGCGGTGACAGATCGCCGTTTTAGAGGCATTTAAATTCCAAACGCTCTTCGATCAAGGTGACGCGCATCAGCCCTTAATGTGTTGGTTGTGCAAACAATAGGCAAGGCAGACCGCAGCAGACAGCGCAGGGGTCGCACGTAGATACTCCAGCAGAACAGTAAACAGAGCCTTACCCAGACGGATGTTTACGTGTAAAATTACTTCTTTCACACTCTACACGTCAGCGATCTTTCATTCTATCCCAAAACCCACCAGGTAAGAAGGAACGATTTCTAAATTAGAAGCATTTCAATACTAGCATGATTTTTTTTAATACATTGAAAATTTCGAAATTTTCGTGGTTGAATGTGTGACTAGACTCAGTGGGAGGAAACAGTGTATACTGTGAACTCAACCCAATTGTGTACATCAGGTTGAATGCCTTGGTTGAGGGTGGCTGTCAACTTTTGAGAATGGCAGGGAAGCAAACTTCATCTGTCTGTGTTCACAGCTGTTGGCATGGAGATGAGAGGCTCGGGTAACCTAACACCCTCGCGCTATCACAAAGTTCCAGACTACAGCCTGTCGACGATTCAGCCTGCACATGTTCATTCCCTGCGTGCCTGGATGTTTAGACAGTCCTCGCAGTAGACATTAAATGGGTTGAATTTTTCATATGGTGGAGGTGGGGCTTCCGCGAAGACTCAGATTAGGGCAGTGAGAAACCTACTCAGCAGAGGATTTGTACTGTTCCACTCGCGACAAGGTGCCTGATTTATAGAGATTTTGTTTCTGAAAACGCTCACTGCGTCCGTCTTTATGAGACAATAATAGCAAGAAATATAACGCCAGCAACAAATCGCTCCGATATTCGGTATTAATGTTCTCATTTGATATGTGTATCAATGCTAATAATTTACATTACCATCTGTGATATGTGAATGTAATCAGTTTTTTACTAAAATTATTTTGGGAAAATGTGAATAATATAATATCTTGACGTAAAAAGTGGTGAACGTTTGATTGGCAGTTTTTATATTTTTCCTGTAGAAATATTAATCGAAGTGTTTGAATTTCAGACTGCAGCATGTGGCTTTGTGGCCGAGTAGGAAGTATTACTGATAATGAATCCGCGCACCGCTGTTGAGTGTATGAGAAGATGCTTCAGTGAACGAGGGGCTTGCGCCCCTTCTGGATCAGATGAACATGCGGCCTTGTGGTCAATAATAAAATGGCGCTCTTCTCTGCACTATCGCCCGAGCTGTTCCTCCGCCCTCCAGCTTCTCAGAGTCTGGAGATTCTCAGATTCGGGAAACAAGTGACGATTAACGTGCATCTGCTCTTAAAAGAGCGCTTAGCACGTGCACCCATGTGGACTTTGGAATGTAATTTTCCTGAACAAATCGGAACGGAAATGTAATGAATAAAGTTGCCCGTAAACTTTACAGACACATACATGATTTAGTGTGCTAGGATCCATGCCTTGCGAACTTTGCTGGTCGCCTACACCCTAAAATGTGCATTGTTGAAATACGGAATGAGCGGAGAAAGGCCGCTTTGTTTCAGAGGTATTTGATCAATCGTCTGTAAAAAAAAAAACGAGTCGGCGAGCGACCGGAAAGACTTCTTCTTCATGGAACTGTACATTAGGGTCGAGTTAAGATTTGTCTAATGGAATATGGGCAAAATGTCTTGCTCTAGTTGGCGGAGTAGATCCGAATTAGGAAAATACACTTATTCACTATGAACTAATATTTAATTTTTTAACATTTAGAAATACGTTGTATAATTTTTTAAGTAGTTGTAATTGCTCATTTAAAAAATACACTGACGATGCAGATAAATCTGTTCGCGAATACACATACCGTGTCATGTCCTATAGCCTTATCTAAAAAATGTTGGCGTGAAATCATACGAAAAATGTTTCCTTAACGTGTCAATATTTCTAAACAAAGACAAACTAGGTGTTGAGATGAATTTTGTGAAATTACGAAAAACTCAAAATGACTACGTATGCACTAAATTAGATCATTAAAAGTTAATTGTATACTACTACTACTACTACTACACACACACACACACACAC
>JAOVYW010000040.1:645522-662208 GCA_025775045.1 Hiodon tergisus
ACTGCAACTATTCTAATAGTGGTAATTACATTCTAGAAAAATACATTTATCTTTTGACATTGTTCCCGTTTCGTTTTTACATTTTTGGTCTGCTCAGTGTATGTATTTCTACAAAAATGTACGATTTTGCGTTTTTTTAAAACTGCAATACCATGCCATTCTGTTGCAGAAATATTTAAATTATTCGCAAATTGTGTTTTGTTGCAGGTAATTCTAGTAGTTTAAATTTGTCAAATGGTTGGAGGGTATTTTAAATGACAAGAAATACCGTAAACGTGTCTATGCATGACTACTTATGGAGTCAAGTTGGCATTTTTGGGAAAGAAAAAAAAAACAGTTTCAACAATTTAAGAACTTGTTTCCATCGGCATTCATCAATTAAATAAAAAATAATTCAAGAACAGCAAGAACAAAAAAAAACAAAAAAAACCCCCAAAAAACCCAAACCGCTCTGTAGCAACAATAACAAAAACAACAACAACAACAATAATAATAATAATAATAATAATAATAATAATAATAATCGTCTTATCTCCTCCAATATCACAAAGACCGAGGAGTAGGATCAAAACATTACTGACGAAATTATTCCATAAAGAAGTATAATTAGTATATTTCACTAAATAATAAAATACATAATATAATATAAAAGTTGCAAATATACCAAAAGCCGCTAAACTGTGTAACAAAATATTTCCTGATGCTTAAACTATAGCCTGCAAGGGCATACAACAGTTTCCAGAAGAGTACATCGAGGCTTCGGGTATCAAGCCCTGCACGAGAGGAAGCTCGAGCTTGTGAACTCTTCTTGAACCGAGATTTAAGTCATACGGTCATAAATCACTGGGACATAAACTCCGCCATTTACAACTGATAGCCTATTTTTGGCCTGCTTACCTTAGCCTCTGACGACAAATGCAGAGCACAACACAATATTTTCTCATTCAGCGACAAAATCGATTGAACAGTAGTCCAGGGAAAGTTTAGCGAGGTGTTGCCACAGACAGTGCGCGCACTTGCCGGAGTCATCAACAAAAAAGGAAGACGCGAGGGGCTACGTCGGTAAAGACAAAATCCCTTTCTCGGTCTGGATCAACGTACCGAGATTACGAAGATGTGCTTGCTCCGGGCATGCAGATAAGCGCTATCAGCTCCGATGGTTTCTGCTTTCGCATGCCGTTGAAATGCCCATGTTTCATACCTATATTAAATGTAGCAAGGGCTGTGCTGAACTGTGTCTCATCGAAGAAGTACCATGTAGACGCCAGTGAACTCCCCCGAAACACAGCGTCACCATAGACAAGAAAAATTATGCAAATTAAGAAGTGCCTTACACACATAGGGCTCGGATCAAATGCACTCCACCCCGAGCGCCAAAATAATAATAGAAAAATTGTTAAAATTTCATTATCAGTCATTTAGAGTATGTCTACTTCTTAAAATTGAGCAGTACCGTATATTTTGTATTTGCGTTGTAATGATGTTTCTATGTAACTTTTCCTGATCCAGCATCATTGCGCCCGGATTCTTTTTGAAATCCGTTTTATCCATAACATCGTAGTAATATTGATATTAACAACGTCTTTAACTGAATTTATTCCAGCCTATACATTATATTTATGTTTTTATTTTTAATACACTAATATTTTGCTTATATTATGTTTAAACTCTCAATGTGGCAAAGAGTCCGTACTAAAATAAATAAAAATAAACATACAGAACTAAAAGTCCGTTAATTAAAAAGGCTGTAAGACACCGTCAGGTAGAGGTCGGGGAGATGGAGAACTTGCACCTCCAAATGAAAAACAGAGCAAGCCGATAAAACGGAAAGGGTACGAGCTGAGATTCCTCCGCTTACGAATGCCTTTGTGTCGTTTGTGGCCGAACGTAAGATTTATGGCTTCATGCATCACGGCTGTAAACACGTCGAAAATAGAACTCTTCTCAGCGTGCCGGGTGCGACAGAGAGAGATGGGCAATAGGAGCTCAAAAACCAGAGTAGCGGGAAGCGTAGGAGGGGAGAAAATAGCAAAAATCCACGCGTTAGCATTTTAGCGACCCATGCAGCAGGATTTTAACAGAAAGACCCTTTGGATAATTATTGACTGCTTTGTACTTAAATGCTGATTCGGGGGTTTCTTTAATAACGGACTAGTGTTAGGTTAAACGGCAGTGGTATAGACTACGAGTGGGAGTGAATCTCAAAGACCTGGAATCTGTTCTACCCAAAGATCTAAAGTATTCGGGGTAAATTTTTATTAAACCTTGTTTGCTTGTTCATACTTCAAGTTGTAACAGGGTGAAAAAAGGGAATGTGGATCTTTTCACTGTATAATCCAGAGGTGTAATTTAGCCCCGCGCTCTTTGTTGGAACAAATCACACCACAAAGGCATGCAGAGTGAACCACTTTGTCGTTCTTTTGTTTTCATAGTACTACTGTAAGCGCGAAACGAGTTATTTTTATTTTCAATCTGGAAAAAAATTACTAAGTACAATAAAATATTTTTTACTTACCGAATCGGAGGCAGTTTCTCTCGAAGGCCGTGAATCCGGAGAGCTTTATTTAGTAAAAAATCTGCAGAATTAAAATACAAAAAAGTTTTTAAAGGCCATATGTATTCAGGTTGCATAGTGGGCAGATTATATTATTCATAACAGTTGTGTTTTAATTATCCACGCTCTGATTCGATATAGATAGTAAATAGTATCAGCCTACTATTACTGTTTAGTTATTTTGCATCACAAATGATTAATATAACGAGTTTTTTAAACGAATGCAATGTATGGTTTGCTTGGGGAATTTCCTTTAATTAAATTTAAGTTAATTTAATTTTTTCATTTATCCGCATTGTATATAATTAAAGATATAAAAGCGAAAACATCCTAACCCTTCGGCGAAATATATATTCCGCCTTGAATTTACTTTTTAAAGACGTCGGTGTCGGAAGGCCTGCAGAAATTTAACGAAAATATTAACAAAAATGTCATAGCTGCAATGGTAAGAATAGCTACTACAATAAAAAATAATTCCAATAACAAAAATAATAATCGTTTGTTATTATTATTATTATTATTATTATTATTATTATTATTGTAACAACATTGTATGTTTAGAGATTTAATGTGGATCGAAAAGTCATTAGTCGGCTGTTTGAGCAGATCTAGAGACTGCGGCTGTTCCAAGCTTCGGAGACATAAATCACGGGCGAGCGTCGTGACCTCCACTCGGCCGAGCCGGTCCTGGATGGCACTCTGTATTACATTATATCCTCATTTTCCTGACGGAGCTTACAACCCAACGCTTTCTTTTCCCCCATCTTTTTGGGCTTGTATTATTTCATTTGTTCTAACCTGTGCACACCGGTGTACTGCACGTGACTGGTTCATTATATTGAGAATGCACTCGACACATTAAGACGCTGGTAAATATATTTCTCCGAAACCTATTTACTGTAGGCAGTAAACGGTTACTTTCTGAGCCGACTTGGGTCAGCTACCAATATGAAGCATTGTGGGTAACCGCTGCCAACAATACTTATTAAAAAGAGATTAAAATACAACTAATGAAACGTAGAGACTGGATTTTTAAAATGGAAACGGCAAATACAGATACATTTAGAAAAATGTAATGATTAACATCGGTGTAAGAATCCGGGTGCGAGTACTGTCATTTCGTTTCATGTGCATTTAAGGAAACATTTATGAGCTAGGGAAAATACCTTATAAAAAAATTAGTAGCGACAATTTTACTGAACAAATATTCGCTTCAGACATGTGTATAGTGCTTCTGGGTCCATAGCACATTTTGGATGTGTCTTTTGTATGTTTTTCTGTCAGAACTGAGGCTTTTTACTGACCTTTGCCTTGAAGAACGATAACTCACGACAGTAATGAACAATCAACGGAAATACCTTAAAATAAAATCCATCCTCCAATGCACCGGCTCTTTCGCTCTCCGCTTGGAAAAAACATATCCATCCGTGAGAGTGGTATGTCGTCCACAAAACGAGCCTCTCTCAAGTAAAAGTCTATGAAGACCTGACTCCCAACAAAATGTGGGGACGCGTAATCAGCATCGTACGGCCAGACCGGGTTTCCACTCTCCGTGGCACAATAATGCGCCGTATAATGCGTTCGCCCACGTGGTGCTACGTCAACTTAAATCCTTTTATTTGATTCTGTGAATGATTAAAGGACTGTTCATTGTCTCCAAAATACACTACTTCAGCTATACTTGGGCAAGAAACTTCATTGAATTCAAATGGAATTTAATGACTTCAATGAAAAAGACCAATTGCAAGTCAAACATCAGCCGGCCAACATTTGTCTTCCGTGATCTAAATCAAACGGGATTTAACTAACGTCGTGGTTTATTGCGGGGACAATATAGTGGCATCAGTTGCGGGAAATGTTTAGCACAGCGGTGCCACAATTTCTTCGATCCGAGAAGTCTTTTCCGCGAGGTAGCTCTTAATGGGTGGTGTGATGATCATTCAACACTTAGACGCTTTTTTTTATAGGGCCATGGTGCGCGCTCCCCCTCCCACGCACTATATCCCTTGCAGTCAAATAAAATCAAAGGTCTCATAATTACCTGACGAAACGCAAAGTGGACTCCGCTGCGGCGAGTGGGGTTAGTGTCAGTGGAGCGCGGTGTGGAGAGCTGCCTGAAAAGAGCTGAAACCGAGGGCAATTTTCCCCGCAGACTGCGGTGACCCTCCACACAAGCTTCGCGTACGCATTTCCTATAACTGGTTGAGTGATGCTGCAAATTATAGGTTTGCAACGAAACCTCAGATTCGGTTAGAGAAAACAAGATCTAGAGGTTACCTGACAACTCATATTTGCAAGAAGCAACGAGACCAATACTATATTTCTCCTGTCGCCTCCGTTAAAATTCAATAAATATGATGTGCATTAAAGGGTAAAACACAATACAATGCCAGGAATAACAATATTATTCTAATAGGGAAACGGGTCAAACATTGCACCTTTTCACTGATACTAGGTTTTAAAGTGGGGATCCATAAAGGGATTTCTCGAGAGCCGGAATGTAGCAGGAAAGCGCATGCTACTAATTTAAAGATCAGTTTTGATGCTTGTTTTCCGCCAATATGGCATGGTTGGCCTCACTGCTCACCACGCGGGTGTGGAAAGCTTCTGGGATAATAAATCACGAGAGCCGGACACCGGCCACATTACACTCCCACACTCATGTTCAACAGCCTTTGTCTTTCCAAACTGCAAGTCGGGGAAGTATGAACTTTTTAAATAGAATCACATTACACATCCACGTGCCAGTTCTTTTAAATGATTGTCCCTGCTACGAAGTTCATTCGAGAATACATTTAAAGGATGTCTAATTTAATTGGAATTAACCATGGTTTTAGACAATTTTAGGCGAAGTTTAACTACGTCGTGAACTTGGTCCGCGAAACGATGTTTAAGAGTTTGTAAAAAAAATTTATATTACTTTGGACCCGGACGGCAGTGTCTGTTGAATGTCTCTGAACATCGCTTTTCGTGGACGGAAAGAAAACCCGTGCTGTCCCGGGACGTCGAGTTCCCAGAGACACACCTGAAGTTTACTTTGACCCCTACCTAAGAGAAACGGTGTAAACGAGGAACACATACGCGAAGAAAAGCACGGTTTACCGAGGACATGTTATATCAGCTGCTGTTCCTTGTGTGTCTTCAGGCCTTGCCGTGTTATCTAGCCGAAGTCGGATTTATACTCTCACACAATGTGCGCGGACGAGAGTGAAGACAAACGGTGGCCGTTGTGTCTTTGGACATCTGCCAAACGACTGCACAATTCTTACCACAATGTTGACATTCAGAGCTATAAAAGCGAAGCTAGGGTAACGGCCACACTCAGCTGAAGATAGCCCTTACAAATACTCATACATTCACCATCGCCAGGGTTAATGCGACATTTAACACCCCAGTTAGTTTTGTATCTGTAGTGATTCTGGCAGGGGTTTTTTTTTCGTGGATTGCAACACTGATTTATGTTTGGCTTTTTCTGTTTCGGTAAATTCAACGACAAAACCAGACTTGACATCGATTAATCTGATGCGGATTGTTTGTGTCACGTGAGAATTTACATTTCTGTTTTTATGTTGTTATCTTGCTGAACCAGACTAAGGTAAGAAAATCGCTTTTCCATTCACACATACTTGTCAACAACAACAACAACAACAAAAATAATACCGTTTTAGAACTTGTCGTTTAAGTTTAGAAGTTAGTATTTATGTCCTTAAAATCAATCAAGGGCAGAGAATGCTGTTAATGTTTAACCGATTCGGTTATTGTGTCCCTTTCTCTCATTTCTCGTTCGCCCGCCAACTGCAAATGAGCAGAGTTTAGCTCTTTATAAGCCCTGGTCTATTTCAGATCAGGGTTTATCTGTTTTACCGATTCGTCATGGCAAATTTTTTTTATTACAAATAAAAATTTGATGCATTAGCATCTATTACGTTAAATTATAAGACTTCTTACAACAATCTAAGGTGTTTGTAAAAGTGTTTTATTCCAAAACGTGTGTATTTTGAGTGCTTTACATATCCTCCCTTTATTAAAATCACCAGGAAACTATTTGTGATGGTCTGCTTTTTCCGGAAACGGTTTAATGTACTTCGGAAGATTAAAAGGTTACAATTTTTATTACGTTGTTGTTGTTTTTTGTCAATTTGTTCAATTTGTATTACAGTCACAAAGCTAATCCAAGTAAGTTTATTTCTTGTTATTAAGAAACCTCCTCACCAATCATTATCTATTTACTTTTGGAACAACCTCAATTTAAAATATATTTATTTTATATATTTATTTCATTTTAGCATTTTTGTGGATACCATTTTTTCAGTCACATTTATCTCACAAGTTAATATTCAAAATATTAATTTACAGAAATGTTATAGTCATTTATCTAATAGCCTTTGACGCTTCCACCACGATTCCAACAGGATTTACTTTCCACAAAAAAAATAATTTTTCACTGACTGCAGTACTTCAAAACGTTAAAAGTTATCTATATATGATATAAGCAACCTGTAACGTTTTAAAACAGAGTAACTTAAATGATCAACGCTACCTTAGAGCCCAAAATACAAGCACTCTTCTAGTGAAGTAACTGTCACAATCAGATCAACATTTTTAAACCCGTTGTGACAGCTCGGGTAACAGCAACAGCAGAGACGTAATTTAATTAAAAAAAATATTTGATAGGGAGCCCACTCACACTAAAGATGCCGGTTTCCGTTTCCATCCCCGGTGGTCACAGAAGGAAAGTCGATTCCTAATTCGCAGAAGACCACATTCAGGGAAAGTACTGGGGACTTTGTATCTATTTCAGACCAGGGGCATTAATTATTTAATACGTCACGTGAGTGAGATTAAATTTTCAACACAAGGGGCTATGGACGACATTTTTCTGTGTCTTTGATAAGTTCCTTCCCACCCACCCCCACCCCCCCACCGTATGGTCATACTTCTAAAAGTGAGTAAATTTAATAATTAAAATTGTGCGTAGCCACTCCGCCTTTTTGAATTATCGGAATACACAGCCATCCGCTGGTTATGGTCGTGATTTGTCAGCCAAAATGTTAAACTTCTGACATTAAACCTAGGTCATGTCTGTGCTTTTAAAATGCCTCACAATAAATTGATTCACGCGCAAGAAACGGGAGGTCTGGACATTGTGCACACAGGTCAGGGGTCACAGGGCGTTCCAACTCGATAATTGGACAGAAACCGTGGCCTTTCAATGAACCCACCGAATTTGTGGCTTGGACAGGTATGGAGAAAAATTCGTAAGTTTTCGGAGTTCTGTCTCACATAGGAAATAATATAATCTTACCAAACAGGTCATTTTAGGAGTCATTATTTTGAAACCAAACGAGATACGAGTCATGTTATCATACTGAGAACAAAACAGCGCCATTGATATAAATTAAGTTGGTCGTTTAAAACACTATTTACAAAGCTATGTAAAGGAAATGACAGGATCAAACCCATGGGTAAATATCAACGAAGAAGATAGTTCTAAAATGTATTCAATCTCACATTTGAAACAAAGCACGACAGTTTCATGATTAACGAAATACGTTTTCAGAATAAACTTTATTAGCTGGACATGATAAATAAGCGCGCTATTTCATTTTCATCTGCGTCCAATTAATTTGCCTAGTCTGGCTTTCTTGTAGAAGACAAATTAAAACATAATTTAAGGCACTCGAAATCAACGAGATCAGTTCTACAAAATGGCTTACAACAGAATGCCGTAACATAAAAGCCATGTATCCCTCTCTTAAAGAACGAGTGCTTTAAATAGTTCGATCCAAAAACACGTAACTGATAACGAATGATTAGCTATTTTCCACATTTACTTTTTAGTTCAATTTCAAGTTTCTCTTAACATTCAGTTATAGAAAATTCACTTTTCAAGTGGTAACATTTCAACATACACTAGCTCTAATATAGGGTTTGGAATTGTTCTGTTTTCCGTTCTCTTGTAATATATTTGATGACCTTGTGTGTGTGTGTGTGTGTATATATATATATATATGTACACACACACACACACACACACACACAAACATTTTCTATAAAGGACATAACCTAAGAGGCAACAGTAATCTCTGCAACCTAAATAACACATAACAACTTTCACCATTTGCATAAATTAATTCACCAGGCAAAAGACACTTTAGCTCCAATATTATGTACACGGAAAACTTTTTTTTATTTAACATAACACAGTTTTATTATTTTATTTTTTTACTAAAACATTTACTACAACACATAACTTCCATCAATTTAACATAGTATCACAAATGTTCACAGTCGGAATCACCACTCCACAAAAACATACACTCACAGGTAGGCCTGCATGCATAGACTAGTATTTAAAAAGACAAAACACACTGGTCTTGAGCAGACAAACATACCCCTAAGGTATTTATTCTCATTTTCAGGGGTCAGTCGCCTGACCATGAATTAAACTACGATGTTCAAAAAAACAACAATAATCTGATGAGCAGCCCACTTTCAGGAGTACATCTCCATCTGTGTGTTTCCGCTGAACTTGCTGACAGATACCAAACTCTCTGTATATGCAGTTCTTCTGGTATCTTCCATGTATACTGGGACAAAAAAATACTGAAACGCCATCCACCAGGCGACTAACAACTGAAACGAAGATAACGGAGGGAAGGTGGTGGGATTATGGTCCATCACTTAGGGATAAATCTAATACTGTTGAGCATTTGCCCAAACACTGTGTTAGCCTTCTCAGTCTGTTTGGTATGGTGGTGGCCACCATACAGACACTATAGGGTTGCAGCACAGGGCGTCGGGACAAGCTGCTGCGGCTGAAGAGTGGACACTTTGATTTGCTGGCTTCCAGGTGAGGAGCTGGAGGAGCGGATCTTAGTGTTTGGCAGTTTGTGATCTTTCTTCCACTTCATCCTCCGGTTCTGAAACCATATCTTTACCTGCCGCTCAGACAGACACATGGTGTGGGCTATTTCCACACGTCGACGTCTAGTCAGGTAACGATTGAAATGAAATTCTTTCTCTAGCTCTAGAGCCTGCTGCCGCGTGTAAGCAGTGCGGGATCTCTTGGGCACTCCATCGGCATAGTCGGGATTAACTAAACACAAGCAAAAGCAAGCAGGTGTTAATACTGTGCGTTCATTTAAAATACTGTGCGTTCATTTCAAGTAGAGACTGCTGTTTACACTGTCCCTTCGTTTCAAGTAGAGACCGTGCGTTTTTTCTAGCAGTTAACCGAGCCACAACTACTGCTTAGTGACGCAATGTGCAAACACACACATTTTCCGTCTTCGGAAACGATTAGCAATGCTGTTTGGTCGTTGTGCCCTGATTTTAGTTCAACTGAGAGTGATAGTTTGGATAAAAAAAGGCAACAATAGGCACTTGGCCCAGACAGTAGGGGGCTGCAATAAAATTTACGAGGCACTTTAATTACCGTCTTAACAGTTGGGCGTTCGTAAATTCTCTGAAAAGGGAGCTAGTGCCACTGGGCGTCCGTACGTTTCAGTGGACGACTGGCGGTGGATTCAGTATAAACTGTGACATTAACTTACCGGTGTTAACGTGCACCTTCTTCATCCAAGGGTAGACCACGGGCTCTTTAGCTTTCTGTGCGTGGGGAAATGTATCGCCGGACAGACTGCAATCCTTTGTAACGCCACCATCACCACTGCGAATCCGCCGAGGACCGTGGTTCTGGGGAACGTGACCCCCTTCAGGAAAGTCATCCAGTCCATTGGAAGGAACATTGTTGAAGTCGTAGCTTGGTTCCGAGTAGTTTGGTCGTTGATATGGTGCCTCATCGTGATGAGGGAAGCCTGGATCTTTCGGCCGTTCATAGTACTCGGAGGGGGTGGTGATGTATCCATTCTGCTGGTAGTCCTCGCATGGAGGGAAAGAGGGCTCGATGTAGTTCGAGTTTATCAAATATGAACTCATGGTCATTAATTTGTGAAGTGCAACAATACGAATTTTTATCGCGCTGTCGTTTTTCTGGTATCAACAAAACCCTCCTACTCCCTGTCAAATGTACAAAGTTGGGAGATCACGTGGGAAATCCGGCCAATCGTTGAGTATTCCTTAGGCGTCGTGGTGACACAAACCAATGGAAAACCAGGCAGTGATACAACGAAATTGGTCATATAGACGACGCTTGCTTTTTTAAAATAACTAATTAAAACTGAACATTAAATCCATCAATAAAATAAAATCATAAAATGTGTAAAACGGTTGGTGCTATGTTGATATGGATTGGCATTTATAGGGAATATCTAAAACCACGACATATTTCTGTCGCTGGCAGTTATTTGTGACAAGATAACCATCAATAAAGAGAATGGATTATTTGGGAATATTTGAAATCCTTCCAAAGCAGAGGGAGCTATTTTTAAAAATACACATAAGGGTTCCTTTTAGCTGAATGTGAAAAGATGGTTCCTTCCAGTTGGGTGTGAGGAAAATATATTTTCACAAAGTCTGGTCACCTGCTTTAATTTTTAACACAAAGAGAGAAAATTAAACTGAAACTTGTAACGTACCATTAAAAAACGCAGTCCCTTAGCCTAAAGTATGCACAAGCGAATCATAAAATCCACTGTCATCAAATCCGAGTTATGATACATTCTGGGTGTATTGCTGTAAAAGAGCAATATTGCAGAAGATTTTTAAGATTCTAGAATTTTAAGTTTAAACATTTGAAAAATGATCTCCTAATTATTGTTGCAATTTTTAAAAATTCTTGTATAAACCGGAAAACCGCATAGCATTAGAGGGGTTTTAAGTTCATTATGAATAGAACATAGGCGAGTTTTATTAAACTAGACAGATGATCAAGCTGAAAGATGTATTTGGTTTTGTAGATCGCAGTTTCACTCAAGGGAATGGATCAAATCAGAGTCCCTCTTCTCAAGGAAGGTTAAGAAAATAAACTAAAAAAATACACTGTCTAAATTTCTGCCGTGTTAGCCTTCTAAAAATAAATACACAAACCAGTATTCAAGACAGCAGAATGCGATTAAATAAATATCCTAATTTCAGTTTTGATAAAGGTTCTTCAACCTACAAACCGTTATTAGTAGTATTAAAAGAAATATTGCTAGTTATGCGGTCCTTGTAATAAGTATTTTGCGTAATATTACATGGGGGTTCTATACTTTATCATGAGACCGTTGTTTGATAGTAATAATTATTACCTGGGCCAGCTCTATGTATGCAAGGTCTTTCAATACAGGTTTTAAATTTTCGATATTCAGAATATTGTAGCCACTTAAAGTTAACAATCTTAAATATTTTTGAAAATTCTCCATCTGTGAATTTAAATAGCCGAAAACTGCGATATGCCTATTTATACAAGGATATTTTTTTGCAAATGTACTATCGAAAAAATGCCCTGGTTTTCTTTCTGCAGACACTGCAGCCTCCTCTCAATTTTGTACAAGGATATCATCTGCGTGCAGAACTACGATCCCTGCCCAAGTTTCTCACTTGTTCAGGCTGCCATGCATATCGGATTCGCTTTTTCATCTCCTTGCATCCCTTTCGTTTCATTATTTTAGTAAGAATCTGGGTCGCCAGATTCATCAGCTTCAGCCATGCAAAGTTTAAAGGAACGTGTCGGTCATCTTTAACTAAAAGCCAGACCTGTAGTCATCACGAAGTTCAGAAGTATTGCGAAACGTGTGGAGCTTTCCCGCGTGCTCTTCCTTAACTTTATAGTGACCGAAAAGTGACACAGTTTCCATTTGGTTTCTTATTAATCTTGGACATTGACAGTCTTTGTTAGACAACAAGGCGTGTCCTTCAGGAGGCGACATTTTCATATTTGTTAGACGCAGTGACCTGAAGTTCACCCCAGACTTGGACTTCGCAATCCATAGCCTATGCGCGGCTCTCAGAAGATAACCAAGAGTTTTTGCACGGGTCAACACCCAATAGCTCTGAAAAAGGACAAAAACGGAGAAGAAACGGCGTCATAATGCGTGAAGTTTTGCATCTCCCTGTTATTAGCGTAGTTGTACATTGCACTAGGCTTAGTTTCTGCGGTTGACTTTAGGATGTATTTGTTGAAATTTGTTAACATTCGAAACTACTCTCATGACTGTAAAATAAAAAGGCCGCTGTGTATTAATATTGATTAAAATCCTACGTGGAAGCATCTATGTAAAAGTTTTACGATTGTAATCCGATTATGTATTTTTTTTTAAAATAACAACAACAAAAAAACACTCAACTACACTTTCATCTTCATGGAGGTAAAAAGGACATACACATTAACATGGCCGCGCCTTTCTAAAGAGGAGACAGACGCCCGTAGTAGTTGCAGTTCACACACAGATAAATGCATATTCTCGTTAATGTCTGGTCAGATAACTGTGCATAACTGAGTGTTATCGTAAATTACTTAATCGTTACAATGTATTTCCACTTTGTACATTAATTTCCTGATAAGCGCATGATTCGTGCTTTTTGTCAGCTATAAATATCCATACCATTGTATAACTTTATCAGCGCACAATTTCCAATTAATACAAGGTACAAATATCATAGATGAGGAAGTTTATTTTTACATAAATATTAACTAGGACTATGTAATATAAATATAAATCCCGATCCCTGTAATTATTGTTGTAATATGACGATTGAGTTAGACAATAATTAATTTTTCAGCGCACCCCCCCCCCCATATTTTTCACATCGTTTCAGTCAATAAAAACAGGTAGGTAAACAACATTAATTTTAACCTATGATAAATCAGTTTGTCGTTTTTAATTAACATATAATATAATATAATATAATATAAATATGCGTTCCATATTTAAACCTGGCTGCCTTATCAATACACATTTTTATATGATGTAAATTAACTGAATTTATAACTGGTGATAACGAAACCATTTGTGCGATGAGTTCAGCCGGCAGTCAAGAGCGCTTTTGAGGTTAATATATATAATATATATATATAGGCTACCAGCTCAAAACTGTGTTTAATTCCTTGAAAATCGCAGATAAACGAAGACAAGCATTATTAACAGAATTCTAACAACTATTCAATTTCACGTAACCTAATTTGTGTTATGATTAGTAAATAAATGAATACATTTTAATACATTATACAAGTTAAGTGTTCCTGAATGGATTCAGTTACAATCAACCCAGGGTCCGATGTCTCACTAGCGTAAAGTCAAAAAAGCTTCACATTTCAATTCTTATAATATACTATAATTTTTGAAAAGTCGTTTCAAAAATATATATACACTATATATTTAGTAACGTATATTGTATGTATGAGCAACGTACACAATATACATTCTGAACCGCACTGAACCAATGAACCGCATTTACCGTTCTTTGGTACTTCTTAAATGCAGGCTACAGAGATTATTCAGTTTCTTCTCTGCCCTTTACAAAGTGCTGTATATAATTATTTATAAATGAACTCACTTGCATCTCTATTCTATAATAGGACATATAAGTACAATTTTAAGTTTTGACATTTAGCTATACATACTATTGGTTTATATAATTCACACAATTTTCCAGTAGTCCCGATAATAGTCAAAATTAAGAATTCGACAGGAAAGCGATTAAGCGTTCTGTCCGCAAAACAAATACTCATCCTATCACTAAATTATGTCCAGAGATTCACGACATTATATCACATTTAGAGGTAGCGTTGTGTACGGTTAAGGGTTACTTTCGCATTCGACAGTTTATTAATTTAGCAGACGATCTTATCTAGACCGTAGGAGAAAATATTCACATACATCTCAATCTAAAAATACCATTTTAAAAAAGTTTTAATCAAATGAGAAAAATACCAGCTGGTGCATGGCTGGAGATGAGCCTTTCGTCCCATGGTTCATAACCCGAGGTCGCCCCGCCGCCCGGGTTCACCTGGAGTCCACCGTGATACATGTGTAATTCTAAGCTATTTTATCTTTTGTCCTGAGAGTCAAGATTGCTATTATAACACTGGCATCGAGCTTTGGCTGAACAGATGACTGAGACTTGCTCAGAGCTTAAACTTTTGACCCTCATTTTTTCTCGGGCCCCTCAGTCCGGCGTAGCAACATGGCTACTGGCACAGCGTTGTATAGCTGCGTCCGCGTCTGAGTCTGCGCCTGTTCTCGCGTGGGCTAAAAGGCTCACAATAATTGCGACAGGCGTTAGCAGGGGTGTTTTTTTTTCACTCACTAGAACAAGTTATGTATGACTTTTTAAAAACGCAGATCGTTCTACCTTTCTTTCCATTCGATTAATAATCAGGTTCTACATTTAAGCCCTTAACCAAATAGCATTTCTCTTTGAAAAGGTTCCCGAAAATATCGAAATTACCTTATTTATTAAGTTTAAAGTACGTATTTGCCAAGATGTGAAGTTAATATCTGAGCACTCGAACGATATCCGGTTTAGTTTGGTGCAGAGCTGGCTGCAGCGACGATGAACTTGGCCTAAAGCGAGCTCTGCTGGTGGCTCTAAGGCTGTGCAGATTTATCTTCCTGATATCTGTGACCTCGCGGTGAACCGTGGGTAAAGATTTTTTTAAATCCGAATGCATTATGTGCCGGTTTTCGACGATACCAAACGAACATGGTCTCCGGTTTGAGCTAATTGTTTAATAGAATCACACATGACAGGTGCATGTTTTCATGTTTTAATAGCCAATATAAAGGCATGTTCTATGTCATGGAGACCTGCTAACATGTTTAAGTGGGATTTCGAAAAAAAACTGAATGAATTCTCCTGAAAAAGAGGCTATTTGGTATGCCCCCGTAGTAAATTAAACGATTTAGAGTCGACTGTAGGTCCCTAAGTAGCAAATTAAGCACGCCATACACATTGTCCCTATACGCAGATCACCATAAATGAAAGTAGTACAAACCAGATTTAGAAATCATGTGGGAAATTTTTCAAGATGTAGGATAAATTATTGCTAAAACATAAACCAAAACTATCACGGTATTTATATAACTGATTCTTCTTCACACTTGCGTTCAATCCAGATAATTATGAAAAAATCCATTCCCAATGTCACATATTGCCGTCTTCAAACATCATCTAAAATATAACTTTTCTGACAGACGTGGTTTTTCCAAAAAACACGATTTTTAAATTTTCTGTGCCTTAGATTGTTTACATGTTGTGTAAACGAAATAATTGCGAACTGATTATAACAAAACGAGCACCCTATCAGTTGGGAATAGTTAATGACATAAGATTATAAATGGGGGAAAAATGATATTGTGTAACATGCACATTTTTCTCCGATAAAGTCTCTAGCAATAATGAAATATTTAGTAAACACATCCAGAATATAACCCTTACAAAAACCGCCTGCAGAAATCTCAGATAATTCAATACGTTTATTCGTTCCTCAATGATCTTCCTGTTAAGCAGTCAGTGCTGTCACGCGCAGCACGATAAATAATTCGTTCACGAGGTCAGTTTGTGTAGCAACATTAGTTATTATCTGGCCAACAACATAACGCAGCTTATATAAATAAGGAAAGCGCGAAAAAAGGACACCGGACTAACGTGATTTCTTAAAAAACAACTTTACATTTTTTACTAATTTGCCAAATAAATCTAGTGATCTAGTATTAGATTTTAAAACAATTTTAAAAACATAAACGCGTTATTACAATTTAACTACAGTCATATTAGAAACATTCAGGGTTTTACTGAGAACATCGAGAAAGATTTGAGTTAAAATTATTAAATGAAATGGGAAAAAAAGGCAATAACCCCACTAAAGCCAAGGCATTTTAAAACCAATAAGATAATGTGACATGTCCCACCATTAAACACGTTGGCTTGACAGTCATATTTAAATCGTTTCATTTGATTGTCCTCTGTACATTTTTCTCATTTACTCACGCTATAGGGCTCCTAACATTTCCTCTTAAAGACACAAAGCGCTCATGTACAATTTAACAACAACACATGCTCAGGATTGGACAGATGACACCTTAGGCGCCCACTGAACTTTACAACCAAGATCTGTAATGCCTCAGATGAAAGGGGTCCCCTTTCTAAGACTTTTCTAAGACTTCAATTCTTACTTTAGTCAAACTGCTATCTTTATAGCATATCATAAACCCACAATAGCACCGAACTGATGCCCCCCCCGC
>JAOVYW010000040.1:686023-699371 GCA_025775045.1 Hiodon tergisus
ATTATTATTATTATTATTATTATTATTATTATTATTATTATTGTTCCTTTCGGTTTTTGAAACATAGGTACTATAGTGGTGGAATATAACGATATAAGTAAACCCTAGCCTATACATGTTTTCCGATCTTATTTTACATTGTTTTTAAAAAGTTAAATCAGACATGTACATACCTTTAAGCGATACATATTTGTCGCTTCTTGTCATAAGATCGAAACTATCTCACTTACTATTTTTTACAGTTCCTGTATCATATTTTAAAAAACACGCATTAGCCAAATCTCAACGTAACCTTCCTAGAGAAATACACAGAGGATTTTTAAGTACAATGAAAAATATAATAGAAATTACTTTCTGCTAGGAAACCAGAAAAAAAAGAGTGAACGCACTAATACACAGTAAAAAAAACAAAAAAAACAAACACCCCAAGACTTCTGTATCCCGAGTCGACATACATGTGATCGCTAACACAAAGAGAAAGGAACATTTCCACACCTTTACGACAGCGGAATACTAACCTTTTGTGGTTTTCATTGGACTCTCTTTGTCATTTTCTGCGGGTTCCGGTGAAGACGATTCGGCTGCCGAAGACACTTGTGTTTCCTCGTCTCTCTGCGACGCGCGGTCTACGCTTCTGAAAGACGTTTCTTCGCTCACTTTCTTGCCAGCGTCTAGTGTGGTCGAGGGTGAAGGTTGGGTGTCAAAACGAACTGAGGTTTGTTGTCCAAAGTGAGACGGATTCGACTGAACACCGTGATAAACCGTAGAATGCGTATGTGTCTGAGATAGGCGGAAGTAACCAGGTACAGGAACTGTGCCGTTGTCGCTGGCTGCGCACGAGTCTGAAGTTAGCTTGGAGTAGGAAAGGTTCTCGGCGCTCGGCGCTTTTGGACACTTCTGCGACTCATAGAGGCAATAAGCGTTTTCTTCTTTAATGTTTGGGGAGAGGGAGCACGGGGTGACCTGCTGGTTCGTAGGCTGATCCATTCGGCACGACCTTGGCGCCTCCAACCACATTTCCATTCCAGGCATATATGGACTGGACGTAGGGACCATGTTTTGAGAGTTGGTCTCGTTCCGTTTTCCAAGTCCTGGAAAAAATCCAAAATTCGGTAGTCCGTAAGGCAAGTCTGCTGCTGAGGGTAAGCACACACCGTTCCCTTGGTAGTAGGCTCCACTACTTTCGGTTCGGGCGCTAATCAGGGAGTCCACTAAAAATGAGTTTCCAGCTGGGCTGTCTGAGCATGACATTGTGGTCGTATAATTTGGCGAAGGGAGAAGATAGCCCTTTCTGGCTGACATTTCTTGTGCAAAACATGCTGAATATGATTAGCGATACCCCCACTACACCGTGCAATCGGAAAGCCAATTGAAAGGCATAGACAGTGAGGGCCCCTCCCTCTGTACACTACGTAACAACACGGGGTCATGTCCATCTCGGTCTAAAAAGGAGAGCCGAGATATCAGTGAATTAATATCCCGTAAGTTTTATCCGAAATTATAACGTCTTACGGCGAGAAAGTGTCAGTTGCCTCCCTCATAAAATGCGATGCGAGTGCGCCCGCGACTAGTCCACACCGTATTACAATACTAAACCATTTCGGTCACATATGTCATTAAAATGACCCGTATCAAATAAGTATTATGTTTTTATATAGGTCGTTTCTCTGCAAACCTTTGGTATCAAATGATTATTTTTAAAATGATTGAAAAATATAAGATTTACTGGGTGTAAACAATGCAGAATACTGGATTTGCTAACCAAGAATCCTACTGAATAAAAGTTATTCTCCACAAAAATAAAGCTGCAAAACTTTGACAAAACACAAGATTCAACGTTTTAATTTTTATGCATTCATAAAAATGTCCATTGCATACATTAAGTAATCTCACGGATTTATGGAACTGGCATCTTATATGAATCCTAAAAAAGGTTTTACCGTACAGGACAAATCACTTCATGAACCAGAAAATTTACTATAGGATTTAATGGGAAATGTGCTCGCCCAGTACATTTTTAACGGTGGTATGTGCAGAGGGAAATTCTATCTACAGATTGAATTAAGGTCATGCGTTACCGAATGTATTCTTACATTATTACATTTTAATTTGAGCTTGAACACAACTACACGCTGGAAATTGACTCTACTTAAACATCTTATCGAACATTTAAAAATATCCAATATATTATCGATAGTATAGAGTAATTAATTCCAAATATTCTGAAATTGTATCTAAATTTAACTCCCACAAATTATGTCAAACAACTGACTTCGTCAATTCCCTACAAAACTACAGAACAATAATTATTTAGACTTTAGTCTCATCGTTTAACTTAAAATTTTCGGCTCAGAGGTTAGACGAGATATTTTGGGAAATATACAATGAATCAGATTGGAACAGATTGGAACGGTTGGAAAGAAACCTAAATGTTGCTAAATATGTGTGATACTTAATTATGATTAAGAGCGACGTCATGATTTAGCAAATTTTACTTTGCAACGCACAAACACGTTATGCCCCCCAAGTTATTATGTGTGTGGTTGTACGAGTATATCTTTCCATTTTCAGTTTTCACTCTAGTGACCTTTAACGTTTTAGCTCTTTACTTGTTTGATGGTAAGTAAAAGATTCGCCATTTTGCTAAATGGCCGAAAACCCGTCGGTTAAAAGTCTAAAGTAACAAAACTCTAAAACGCGGTAGTAAAATTGAGTGACTAACTAAGCGACACGTATGCATTTCTCGTTCAAAACGTGTAACGATTTCCGTTAGGCCTGCCTATATAAGTAGCAGGTTTAAACATGCGTTTTGGTTAAATCTCCATGCTATAGGCTTATCAGAAATATCACGTCATCAAGTCAGCTCAACAAATAAACACAGGAACGTGGATACACCTGGGTGTAATTATTGTCTTGCAATTGATAAGTACCTTGAGTCTCGACTTCAAAAAACATTACAAATACGCTTGTTACTGAGTTACATTAACCCTGGATCATTAAATTAATGCCTCGTGCTGAGGCTGCTCAGATTAGCTCGAGCAAGGTCAAAAACATTACAAAACGCAAACAAAGTCTTGTTTATTAAAAACGAGCGAGCATGAGTGTACAACCACAAAAAGATAGGACAAAAAAATGCAAATAACAACATAAAATTAATAACCACCCGTATCCGCGTTTAATACACTGTTACGAATGTATTTTTTCAGTATTTCCGGCCCCTAGACATTGCGCATCTCGCCGTTGCAATATATAATTATAATTTGCTACGCCACTGCAATTATTTTAACGGATGGAATGACACATGTATCAATAATAAAGAAAACGGTATTATGTTCTTTAAGTTATTGTTATTATTGTCATGTTGTTTCCCCCAGGGATTTCATTCGGAAATATTTATTCTATCAAATATCATTTCTAAATTGCATTAGACTACCACGTCAGTACGGGGTTCACAGTCAAAAGTATCCTTATTTTTCAATATTTTGGAGTTTTATTGTGTGCAGAGGAAGCTTCTTTTTTTTTTTTTTTTTAAAGAGACAAGTAGGCCTCGCGTTATGCTTTCCAGCCGCCAAGCCTTTGTAAAAGCAGCATGGACGCGTTATCTTACTCTTTTCTATCTCTCTCTGATTATTTGTGTACTGGAAAACGATAATTAGTTACTTTTAATTTGCAGTCCCGATAGTCTCCAAACAGCAACAGGAAAAATTACTGCGGTGCGTGAAAGGCGGAAGACCACGAGGCCTTGTACAATTTAAAAAATGGATTAGAGACAAGCAACCTCATCATTAACCCTTTCGTTGTGATTGTCTAAATCAAGAGCAATTACAGAATAAGATATTTGCACGTTCAAAAATACGTTCAGATCAACAATGAATTTACTGCAGATGTATATCATTTTAATGGGTTTAAGCCTTTTTAAAATGTAAATATCAACGCTCTGATTTCAGAACATACGTCATAATTATTTCGAGATGCAAAGGGTGTTGTAAATATGACAGCTTCGCGCGTACAGATTCCCAGAACATAATGGCCTATTATTGTTGGCAACATTTGGCAACATTAAGCCTCAGGCTGTCACAACGTCCACGCGTTTTTAAAGCGCCACCTAACTTGTTTTTCTTACGAAGTACAGATCTCAGTGTTGTAATGTGCAACATAACACAAGCTTCAGCATTTGCTCTAAAGAGCATTACCTAAACCACATAGATTATTTAATTTAATGAGAACCAATTGAATCTAATTTCTGAGGACATATCAATGTTTTAACTATTTAAATAATATTTAATAATTTACCTGTTGATAAAAGGGGAAAAGTAAAAGTCTCGACGGTTTTGGGGTGGGATCCCGTTGGCGTTTCAAGATCCACGGCAATGACATTGATCTAAAGAGCGCCTCCCAGTGGAAACATCTCCATCCCAGTGCATTATTGAATGTTTCTGCCACTGTTGGACGTCGAAAGGACATTCAGGAATGAAGTCTGAGCGGCTTGTGAACGCAGACTTTCTATCGTTCCAGTCGTTGTTTTCGGCCCCTTAGTAACAGTTAATAACCTTGGTCTCAGACGGTTTATTGCACTGCACTCAAATTCTACAAATGCTCCAGACTCAGACAGGTTTTATGGCCGAGTTACCACAGCAACAGGGAGGATGTGCTGTAATTAGTTCGAGATTCCAGAAAGCCTCAAAGGATGAGCTAGGCCGGACTGTGTCGGAGAGAAGAAATCATAAACTTTAGGTCATCTTTTTTATAGTTTTTTTTTTTTTTTTTTTACTATCATGTGTTCTCGGTTAGTATGATTCTAATGTCTCAATTTTCATGAAAGAAAGCAGATAGAAATATGTATACATGAAATCTGGTTATGGCCATTAGCAAAAGATTTCGATTTCGGTGTGTCTTTTGATTTTCGTTTTATATCTCATATCCCAGGTATATTGGCGTAAATGAAGTTCAGAACCAGTTAATTAAACAATAAAATAAAATAAAATGTACGACACCAAATGTAATATAACGCGTGTAGAGTGACATATAGTATGTTATAATTATAATGAATCTTCTTAGGTGAATCCTACAATTCAAAGTAAATAGATAAATAAGAACAACAAAACGACACACGCGTATGGAAACACAAATACTCTCGCACAAATCTCAAGTACACAAATCAACCACCTTAAACATGTTTTTTTTTTAAAATAATATTGCTGATAAGCTTCTGGTTTAACTGATCCAAGTTCATTGACTTCAGATCAGAGATCTTAAAAATTAACTCGCATTTGCTTGTATTTTAGGCAGCAGTTTCGCGACAATTTGTTTTATTTTACAAGAAAATGTGTATTCTTAAACCCCGATCGCTTTTATCGTATTATTGTTTTGAATAAAACGCATTATAGTATTTGTTTTTTGTTTTTTTACATATAACATATTTACAACTATAATGGCAAAAAACAACACCTTAGAATTTGGAGTTTGGGGATTTAACATGACATTATGAAGCCCAAAGCGTGACTGTATAATCAATACGGCGGATGAAGTATCTGTACCGTACGATATTCTATTTTTAAATAAATGCGGTTATTTGCATTTAAATATACCTGGAACGTACAGTGTACAAAGATTTGTTTTTGTTCTGGGTTAGAATTTCTTGGGAGTCTATACGTTACAGTGAAGCCGTTGACTTATTTTGGGATAATTCTGTCTGTGTTGTCCGGACGACTTGTATTTGTAATTAATTTTTCAAAGTTGTAAACAACCGTACACAACTGTGCGTACGGATATCCAACAATGACCATTCCGGCAAAGTGACCACGAAACCGGCGGCCTGCCTACTGCATACCAATACACTGACTTTTTTGGATGGTACAAACTTTACTTGGCAATTTACGTTCAAAATCATACAGATTTAAACAAATTAAAACGGAGTGGTGATTGCATAAATATACTTGCGATAGAAACACTTAACATTGTTTTAATGTCCATTCTGCCCGTTTTGGTCACACGTAAGGTCTCTTGAGTCACAAAGGCTAAAGTGTACAATATCACATTTCCCCAGTCAAAGTATAATATTATAGTGTTTCGAAAAAGCTAACAAACTCAAAAACCAAGAAGTAGAATTAGAAACAAAGTTTCCTGATTTGAAAATACCCAGTCAATTGCGAACACAGTGAACAGTCCGGTGCTGTAAAACGCAATATAATGGAACTGGCGTCACGAGGTTGGCAAAATACATACATAATATAGAAATTGAGTCCGTTGGAGGAATCGTGTTATTTTCTAACACGACGCAGAACATCAGACCGTCATTTGTATGCTCACTTTACTTGATCGGTACCGGGGATTCGCATCCTCGAACTTGAGCTTCGATGTCCTTGTCACAACACGGGGGAGGGGAAGACGAGTCCAAAGCCACTGTATCTTAAAGCAGCGGGTTCGTGGTGTAATATTGTAAACGATCTCTGTTCAGTTTCTTTTCTTTCATCCGTCTGTTCTGAAACCAGATTTTCACTTGCCTATCAGTGAGACTGAGCATTCTCGAGAGTTGCAGACGCTTCTCTTTGTTGATGTATACGCTGAAAAAGAACTCTCTCTCCAGTTCCCTAATCTGATATTTTGTGTACGGACATCTCTTCTTGCGTGTTCTTTGACCACCTAGGAAACAGAAATCAAGACCAATTATTACATGAACTGATATAAAACAATATTCCCCCCATCCCTTAAAAGGAATCTACTGTTCTGCATTTTGGTTTTGCGGATAAATTGTACGATCTAAACATTTCACGATACAAAAATCAAGAAAATGTATAAATTATCGTTTTCTGCCTGCACTCACAAACGCACAATTCTGTCGCTGGTCGTTTATATTTTCCATTCAGCGAAAATGCTGTACGAATTACAAACGACAACTAATAAATTACAGCCGTGAAAATAAAATAGTGGGAGACGCTATTTAATAACATTTGATTATCTTGGAAAAATGTCGTTCCTAAATACATTTTAAGAATATGATCGACGTAGTTAAACTATATTTCATTGTTTCACTGATTTGAACAATAATATACATAGACCATTTATTTCTGTAATTTCCCAGCGTGAGCACATCAACAAAAAGGTGATTTAATCAATTTTGGGATCCTATATACCGCAGGTTATAGTTATGCTTCAATTAATTAAACTCAAATACATATGTGGCAATCACCGATTTAGCTCAATACAGTGTGCATTCTTTAAAAGTTTAGAAAAAAGCTTTAACCTGAAGCCTTTCACGGCCAATTTCAATTCCAAGCACGTGATCCTGTAGTTTATAACAAAGTTTTGTTGGGGAAATCTACAGGCCCTCCATAAACCTTGTACGCTTATAAAACAGCATATAAAATTTTTAACAGCAGCGCGCTAGATTGCAAACTTTCTCACAGAAACGGGGCGCTGTCTTAATACGTACTGCAGCTAGATTTGTCCTCATTGTTGCCGGAAGAAGACTCGGGACTGCTGTTCTCCCCTCGTCGCTCTTTCCCTTCGGTCTCTCGGCACGGACCGGGTTCTGGTGCTGTGGGTAGTTTGCTGGCATTTTTCTCCCCTGAGTAGTCGCTGGTTGGGTTTTCTCCGTTTCCGTAAGCTGTATCGAAAAACTGATCAAAAGCCTGTGGTAGTACTCCGTTCCTTCCCACGTTCCCGTAGAAATTGGACGTAGAGCCTGAGCCGGAGTGGTAGGCAGCGGGGTTGTTTTTCCCGAACATTTCCCCTACGGTGGTCTGGCCAGGCAAACAGTCCCTGTGCACCATGTCCTCTGTGGGGTAGCAGTGGGCCAGATTTCCCCTGTGGTGCCATTTACCAGACGCTTCAATTGCATAGTCCCTGAAGGTTACCTCTCTCACGGGCTGAACCTGCGGCAGGTTAGAGGAATACGAGTACGTCACAGGACGAGAAGACGGGGTCTGGGATAGGAAAGAAGGGAGACTTGGAAAGTCTGCTCCAGAGACATAGTACGTGCAACTGGGCAAATACATATTCGACCCAACGGGGACCCGCTCGTCAAAATCCATCATTACTCTATCTGGGGTTCTACTCAATAGCGGTCCTTAACATGGTTCTCCGGCGCTGCAACTTCTACCTCTTTGAAGCTGATCCCCGGAGCAGAAATTCTGAGACGTAAGCTGACGTGGAGATCCATCTACATCCATTCCAGAGAGGCGTGGGTCATGTGACCAAGAGCCGAAATTGACAGATTTCCCTGTGCTGGTGGTATGTGCCTATATATGTGTGCATGTGCAGATGTGGCGGCAGTGACTGTATGATACTCTTGTTGTCGTCGCTCCCTAAAGTTTGCATACATCCGTTGCTTTTGCATTTTTATTTATTTATTTTGTCGTTGTTGGTGTTGTTATACATTACTACCACAGCACACGACGCCAATGAAAGCTATAGGCTATTTTTTAACGAAATCTGTGTAAAAACCAGGAGTTGGTGGTATATCGAATAGAGATCACAGAACAAACCAAACGCAAGAAATACCGGTCAATATCAATTAAACTAGTCAGTCGTTGCGCATTTGTTTCGGATGTGCGTCTAGTGTATACATCCACTGTTTCAAACGAACGTTCCTATTTTTGTGTACGTACGATATCATTATTTGTGATCATATCTGCTTTATATTCTCGTATATTATAGAATGGCAACTAATATTTGTATCTCTTTTAAAATACATTTTAATATTCAATCTTTTAATTATCTAGAACGCTCCCATATCTCCTAATACACCCAGGTCACACTAGTTGTATGAGGTAACGTACTGTCTGTCGACACTATTAGGTCGAACCTCGCTTTGAATTTTAGCTTCATGTTAATGTTTTCCTGCGGTCACCTCAGGTTTTTGCACGATTAAACCGTTTAACAACAATAAGGTCAACATTCGAGGGAAAAACCGGTGCATGGCCATGTGCAGAAAAATAATAAATATCCCCGCTGTGAAACCTACTTTTGTTAATTGTTTTACCTATTATAATTGTTATAATCATGGTAGAAGTTACTAGAAATCACTACACACCCCAGCGTTATTTTCCTTCTGCAAGATGTACAGCAGCTACAGAAAAGATTAAAGATCAAACTCACAAAGGGTCTGATATTTCTATAGGATGGGGCCTCCCAAACTCACCTCTAAAGATCATCTTATTATTAAAACATTTGGTTTTTTTTTTTTTACAGAAAAATACATTTAAATGCTTAGCCTTCTCGTGAACACGCACTAATAGCAAATTAAAGTCAATCGGACATGTTTTCTCATTGCTTGTCCTTGGTCAATTGCAGACAAAAATATGTCACTATATTATTATTTTAAAAAGCCGAATGTGCTGACTGCGCTCGTGCCTGGTGTAGCACCTCTGTCAAATTGTAATGAAGCACCTGTCAGGACTAACGTAGATTCTTATCAAAATAACCTGTTCCGAGTTTTTGTTAAGCAAATACTGCAATACAAAATAGATACCTCCGTTACCCTACTTTTCTCCCACTGCGTAGAAGCGAGCCGATGCATTAATATGCATCGTCCACTTGCGAAGAATAATAGGCCGAATGAACGTTTCACCAAACGACTTGCCGCAGAAAACCAAACTGGAATAATGACGCATATATAATTTCCACGAGGAACCGGACATATTTCAAAATACTTATATTAACGAATTGGCTGTTATCTAGGCTATTTGTTAATAAAATTGTAAAATTGTACCCTTCAAAAGAATTGACGATGTCTATTTTTCTGTACCAGCTCAATTTGTATTTATATGTCCCCTTGCTAGCGTTTGCATTTGTATCGCAGACTTTGGTCAAATCTTTCTGAAAACCTCAGCCTTGGAGGGTTAGGGATTTACTGGAAATTAAGTGTTAATGAAATACATTTATCCACGCGGTGCGTTGGGATGCAGTTTAGATAATTTGGCCTACACTTCGCAGGGATTGAGTACAACATGGTAGATTTAATTCACAGTTCTAAATGTAACGTTAAACGACGTATAACTATAACTAACACGACTAGTCGTCTAGTCGTAGTCTCATTACGTAGCTTTCACGTTTGAATAATTGGAACAACAGCACCAAGTATGTGCATTCGTGGCGAGACGCTCCGCCTCTACTTCGATACAGACGAATTCTAGCCCTTGTGATAGTACTTTTAAGATATAATTGAACGCAGGGTGGCTTGGAAAACCAAAACCAGCTCGAGACTGACCTGCGGTTTTATAGTGCATTTGGTAGTCAGCTGCGGCTTTCTTTCACGGCAGTCAACACAAATCTGACCTACCGTGATAGCTAGACGCCACCTACATAGAGTGCATGATCTCTGATGAAATCAGGATCCAAGACATCCTTTAGTCTGGAACCACCGTGAATTGAAGCGAATACAAGGAACCAGGTAACGCCTGTGCCTCGGCTAGCTAAATTAGTGCACGCGCATACTCGATTAAAATAAAAAAATTCACGTTTTAGGCGAATATTAGCTGGACACCAGGATTTGGGGTTTATTCGAATACACATTTAAACGCCATTATAAATGTTTAATGTATGTATTTTTTTTAATGGTAGAAAATAATATATGGTCGTTGGCTAAAAGTTTCAATGGTGTTGTTGTTTGGTATTTGTTTAATCCGTTCAGAAGTTTTGGGCGCTATTCATAAGCGTAAACTCAACCTCTCGCCAGAGCTTTGTCTGAAGATTTCAAGTTCGGGGGAGGGAGAGGGTCACGGCCCGCGCCGCAGCCCGACACAAGGGGCTACAGGCGCCGTTTGGGACTTAGTGTGCCCCGGATGAAGTTTCCTGTATTACTCATTCATTTTAAGATGCCACTGCCCGTACCAACGAAGCACTAAACTGTCCAATACTTTCCCATTGAACGTTCAAGACAAACAGCGTCGCAAATTTTCTTTATGGACTATGTCTTAAAAATTTACTTCAAAGTTCCAGTAAACGGACCTTTAATATATCTAATACAGTTATTGTTGTCGTTTTCAAATGAAATTGAGGGGGAAATGTTGTGAACTCAAAAGTTAAAAAATTATGCGGACTTGATGTATATATCTGTACCGTATGTTTAATTCTTAAATCTTTTACGTAGCGGTATATTATTTGTGTATTTTTAATTATTTTCTGTTAGACTCAAAATACTCAAAAAATTGGTAAAGGTCTTTTCAAATGCCTAAGGCCACCACAACTAATGTGTTGTTCGTTAAAAATTAACAGACACTCGCTGGGCTTTAAGTGGAAGGTTGCGTTTCTGTCATTTGTTTTGGATAACGCTCAGCGCTTCCGGAAAATCATTCGTTTTCTTCAGCGCTTCCTTCAATATTTTGTATAATATTTTACTTTAATAAATGGTTGACCTTTCTGGTAAATTTGCTTTGTTAAAGCGTTACTGATTAAGTATAAATTCCTTCCTCGGATACAACGTTTAATGAAAATGCCAGCATTGTATATATTAATCCACGGTGGCTAAAAATAATTGTTGTAATTTAAGATGAATATTGTTATTCCAGTAAAATGCATACATCATTACTCGTATCAGATTTAACGCAGATAAATGGATGTATTGCTCGGTATTTTTTTGTTTAGGTGCACAAAGAAATTGGCGGCTTCTTTTGTGAACGGAATCCTCGGTACATTATTAAGTCAAACCCCAAAGCGAGGTATTATATCTCATTTAATAATAGTAGGTAATAGTAGGTATTTTTTTATGCATTCATTTATCTTCAAAGGGTTTAAAAACGTATTTTACGAGCGAATTCCCGATTATTGTTTTTTATGTTCCCCAAAACGTTTCGGTATGAAGTATACGGTATCTTAATATATACCAGCAATGTAAGTTAAGTCATGTTTTAGATTGTAGTTCTTTTGGAACATGTGCTGCAGCTTTGACATAGGCTGCTTTTGAACTTGAATTATATTCTGTTTGGCTGTGGAGCAATAGGCCTCTATCAAATCGGTATTGGGGGCGGAGGGACATGGGGTGGCGCCGGTTTCGGCTGCCAACGCTAAACCAACCTTTGAACTTGTCTTAGGTCAATTTGTTGCTTTGCAAAGAATATAGAATATACCGTTTTCCGCAGGTGAGAAATCAGCGCACGGAGGATGAGCGACCACTCTGGAAATCTGCATACGGGGTCTTCACTAAGAAGAATAAAAAATTTAAAAAAACGAAAGAAGCGGAGAACAGTTAAAAAGTCGACTCACTTGCCCCAACATCCTTCGGATCTACACAAACTGTGAGACAAGATGAGAGGATATGAACACTGCGACCCACAGTCCCAGACACACAGTCACGCGCTGTCACGATAAAACCGTTGTTGCGTTCAATTAAGACAGTGCTTAAGAAAATAGCATAACTAACTGTCCGGTCTGTCTTATTTTGAATATCGGTAGGCTACTTCACATGCTTGGACCGTAAATAGAATATCAATCATATTAAACAGATATTTAATAATTATTTTTTTTCTAATTATTTTTATTGTTGTGGTTGTTGTTGTTGTTTCTTTCGTTCCTTATTTCTTTATTTATTTGTTTTTTCACTACTTCTATCAATTTCAGCATACATGCTTCCATATCCAGGGAAGGAATATATTAATCTATATTACCGAGAGCAAACTGCATGTATATCACTGTTATTCTGCTTTCGGACACCACAATTTCAATTCGTAGTGCAGGGATTCTGTAAATATTACGGCCGTTTTTATAGCCTACGCTCTTTATTTTTTTATTTTTCTTGTATAGACCTCACTAGGGATTTGTAAATAAATAGTTGTGTTACGTTCTTATTCTTATTAGTATTATTGTTATTATTATTAAATATTAGTAGGAAGGGAATATGAACACTGCAACTCACAGTCCCAGGGATACGGCCCACTTTTGGCATAGGGTGGGCCGTATCCTTGGCTTTCTGCTCATTGTCACGTGTCCGATTGGTTCGGATATTAATGTTGTTGCGTAACACAAAGCTAAACAAAACTAACGTATCCAACGTTTCTGCCTGTTCTATTTAGGCAGAATTAAACGACATCAGTCGGCTACCGCACATAGTTGGACTGTATAATTTAAATCATATTAAACAGATAAAATGTTGTTATTTTTATTATTGTTACTACAACTACTTACCTACTCAGGATAACATTCATGCGTCCATATTCAGGGAAGGAATATATTCTATATTACCGGCCTCTTTAAACGTACAAAGGTCGTTTACAATCTCTTTTATATTTTGATCTCGTACGTCGTAGCGCTGAGATTCTGGAAATATGTATGCGGTTATTATGCGCTCTTTATCTATCCTTTGATTTTACTTTTGGATAGACCGTGAGTACCACACCAGGATTAGGCTAAA
>JAOVYW010000040.1:699379-716178 GCA_025775045.1 Hiodon tergisus
TACTACTACTACTACTACTACTACTACTACTAATAATAATAATAATAATAATAATAATAATAATAATAATAATAATAATAATAATAGCTTACAGGTACTTTTCAAATAGGATAATATAATTATAAACTTATTTCTGTCTTCTGTCGATCAATGTACGCCTGTCCGAGTTCTGCGGCTTGAAAACTCCCGCAGTGCTGTTGGGAATAAACTTCACCGAGAGCTAACGTCAGATGTCCTTGTACGGTTATGTGTTACCGTTTATTTTTTCCTTCACGCGGGTTGGGGTAAAGGATCACGGGGTCTGGCTTCACTACTCCTTCAACAGTTATACCCCATACCACAGTTCTTACCACTGTCCACCGCCAAGAATAGCCCGAATATGTATGCTGCTGCTACTGTTTTGTTGCGGGAGTTTTACACCGCAAACCATAATAATAATAAGAAGAACAACCTCATAAAAATATAGCGAAACACTTGCAATAGTTCTCCTATTTTTGAGTAAATGTAAAATATTTTGCATACCAAGTGATAATGTCAATATAAAGTGCTTTCCACCTAAGTGTTATTTTCGGTCCTGTAAAATATCTGGAAATATTTTCCGTGGGTCTGATAGCTCGAATCTAGCTATGGGATATGTATTTCAAGATGCTTATAACCAATTTGTCATGAGGCCTGGATCTGAAACTGTATTTACCCCTTTTGCCTTTGGGTGGCAGCAGATACATCGACATTGGCCACCGGATCCCTTCGTGCGCGTGCAGACCAGTTCGGGTTCTGGCGTTTTAACCGCCCATGTTATTCTCTTTATCTACAAATTATGTGCAAGCAATGATTTATGCGAGCCGTTTGCAGTGCTGAGATGCAAGCCTCATTACGCAATATAGGTTATTTTTTAGATGTGTCGTGATTTTTTTTTTGCGCTGGTGTAGGCCATTGTATATTTTGTTCATATTGCAGGACCAAGATTCGGCTCAACTAAATTTAACAAGATATAAAGTCGAACGTAATATGTACTTCAAATCAAAATTCTATCGATTAATATTAGAATTACTTACAATAAAGCACGAAGCACAGGCAAGCTAATTTTCAAAATATCTACCCAGCTGCTACTAGGCGTTTTTTAAGTGAGTATTCTGGATATAAATTATATAAATGTGTGTGTGTGTGTGTGTGTGTGTGTGTGTGTAAATGTATGTATAATGTGATGTAAATGTAAAACGTTTCAATTTCAATTTACGTTTGACAAAGAAAAATCATTGTTTTCTTGTAAATTATAGTTAAGAATATATCGCCCTCTTTATCAGTATCTATCGTAGACCGACAGAACGAAAATGCTTACGGCGTTCCAGTACGAAATAATAGCAGGTGTGAATGCCAGGTCTGGGCCCCTCTTTCCGATGTTTATTTTAATGTTCATGATAATTTAATAGTTTTTCACTGTTATGAATCATATCTAGCTCCGTATGTTAATACGGTTCCACTCTGTACAAAGTAATAAGTAAACATTTTTGTTCCTGAAGAAGGATGGAATCTAATCCCCAATGCATCGGCAGAAAAGCTTCAATCCAAAAAATAATTTTGAATAAAGGGTGACCAAGAAAATATATTTACTTATCTTTATTTTCATTTTCTCGTTGCATGCAAACAACATTAGCTCACATCATTGTGTTATCATCGCTATCATTCACTGATATTTGCTCATTCAAAATAAATTAATGTTGAACGAAAAAATACTAAATTACTTGTTTTTATTCTGCGAAGTCTATGGGAGTGCTATTTATTTTTGTATCGTTTTTAGACTTGTCAAAAGGAAGTTTTCTTCACACGGGTATATAAACCAGGAAAATCCGGCGCTTTTTCATTGTTTAAAAAAATTACATATCGCTCGAAAATGTTACCTTGGTCGCATAACTACAAACTGAATTGGAAGAAGAATTAACTTCGGTAACTAATGAATTTATTTCGGAAAATGAAACTACATCCACATGGCGAATGATCATGTTATTCTGAGTGTTATGAAACAAGCGTGTGCAAAAATAAAACTAAAACATGCAAATATAATGGATTTACGTTAGATACAGAAGGGTTTGCGCGACATAACAAGAAAAAAAAATATTTTCTTTGTTTAACTATAAGATATGTTGATTTAATTAACAAAACGTTTAGATTTTATACAACTTATTTTTCCATCGCGCAATGCACTACTTTCGTTTATAATAAAATGTACGAATTAAGACCATAGCTGAAAACTAAAAATTCGAGTCACCGTGGTAAAACGCCATGAAAGGAAAGCATGTACATTAACTGCTATCATGAATATGTGTGTATTCGAGAATTTTAATCTGTGTCTTTCGGTTTCTTTCTTTCCCTCGAAGTGTGTGTCTTTGGGTATTGTGTTGAAATAATACTGAAAAATGTGGCAGTACTATGAAACCACAAATTTTAGAGGACAATATTATTAAAGTAAAATTACCACTGCTTTGTCATTATTTTGCAATTAAAACGATATTTTAAAGGTAAATTGGAAATATGACAGAAATATTGATGAGTGAGAATGACAGGGATGAGCAGGGAACACGAACACCAGCTGAATCAGCTGGAATAATTTTCCGTTTATGGATACATTTTAAATATGTAATATGACCAATATTGACCTGGCAATGTTCTGAGAACTAAGCGTTATTATTACCCTAAAAGTAACTTAATACGACGGCTATGTTAAGTGTTTTTATTTCGTTGTTTCGGTAAAAGGGAAACACGCACCATTGTTGGTAAGTTTATAGCACTGGAAGAGATATACATATCCGTGAGTCGCATCAATTTCCTGAGAGACAAGATGTGTAATCTGTCACATCTTGGTAAATGTATTTTTTATAATAACCACAATCTGTTTTAGTTGGGCTAGTAGTTGTCGAAACAGTTGCGCCGGCAACGTGTCGAAAGTATTGAGTTTAAACGTTTAAACAGAAATTGTAATAGCCTCGATTGTAGTCGCACCCGAAGTAGATGTAGCAATAGTTATGGGTGCATTAAAAAATGGTAGTAACATTAACAGTGTCACAGGAATGAAGTTAAATACAGCGCCAGCCTGCAATACACCGCTATATCGGGAGATGGCGATGTTGGTCTACAATTAAAAACATGCACATATGCTTTCAAATTCAGTCTGAGCGAAGAATTGACACTTTTTCAACTTCAGAGTTCTTATACACCTACTATATTTTGAAGCCGGAAATATAGGCATACATTTCACATAACAACTTATTTTAAATAGTACACATAATATTTGCTATTTTTATAAATACAAATAAACTTCCTAATTTTTATATTGGTGACGCATAAAAATTTCTGCAATTTCACGCTTTTTAATGCCATGCTAAGCTTAATATGAGATGATGATTCCACAAATTTTGGAAGAAAAAAGGTTTTGTCTTTCGTTTAAAATTAGAATTTTGAGGTCATCGTATAAAAGAAAATCACAATATTATTCCAAACATTTGTCCATGTTTTATTGGGACGGATATTTTTTGTCAATTAACAAGGTACACTGACACATTTAGCAAACAAGAACATATAAGCGAAATAATCAATAATTTGCACGCTTAGTTAACTTTTATATACAACCACATTAATGCAATTACAACTGAAAATCATTTTTACATGGACATGTTTTTTTTTCCAGACGATAAATACTAGCAAGATTGCACTAGGATTGTAAATCTCAGAAACATCTTCATAGGCGTAAGGCAGAGCAGAGATTGTTTTGATTAAACACGTGAGTTTTGTGAAGAACGCGTATCAGAAATTCGAAACTTTGAAACTCTAAATTCGTTATTTCATCTCGACTCTGCGTGTCAACTTTAAAACCGCGAGAGAAACGACAATGACAGGACGTTTAAATAACACGCTTGTTTACACGTCGTATTTTTCCTGAGCGGATAGATGCATGTCCTCGGCCTTTATTACAACTCATCGCCCCCCTTTCATCACTACATGCTATGTCTGACAAACGGTCCTCAGATAAATATTTTATATCAAGGTGGTGATTCAACGTTTCCGTTTTCGTATGTAGGGACTCAAGTAACAAATTAGTTCGCACAATATGTGTATATCTGAACTTCCTTTGACAATCCATTTCGAATTGCGAAAAAATGCGTGTAATAACTGATAAGACGTTGTTCGTTTTCCGGACCGAACTTTATACTTGTCTTATACACTCTTAGTTTCGTTTCAATTAAAGCTAACTGGAGCTCTTCACTTTGTTGACGACTTTCTTCTCCTTTACCCGCCTGTTCTGAAACCAGATAGTGACCTGTCGCTCGGACAGATTCGTCTGGGCGGATATCCTTCTCCGCTTGTCCTTTGTAATAAATTTATTAGTGGCGTACTCGCGCTCTAGTTCCTTCAGTTGCACCTTGGTGTAAGGCACGCGCTTCTTCCGTCCACGTCGAAAAGAGCTCCCGTCTCCCGCGTGCGATACTGCATCTAAACAAGAATAAGGAAAACACAGTTAATGCCCTTCCAAAACCATATCCAAAAAATCTGCAATACATACACATAAAACTGCAGATAAATCTAATTTAACATACAAAACCCAAATGTAAAGCGTGGGGAAATATGGCGCAGGAACACAGAAAAACAAACTCGCTGTACATGCGAAACTAGTAAAATTTTAAATACAAGCTAACGGCTAAACGTTTAGCTTAAAATATAATTGAAATAAAACGTATGTTAATCACTCACAGACGTGTGTCTGCGCATATTTTTAATGTCGTTTTTAAATGCATTTGGTTAGGTGTAATCTCGCGCTCCCATCTCACTTTACCTTGAATGGACGATTTCCACATATGGTTCGACGGTGCCTGGTCCTTGGCGCAATAAACTTGACTGTTCCAGCCATTGGTGATGGCCCAAGGCTGGTAACTTTCCATTGGCAACAGCGGCTCGTGTCTCGTCTCTGCGGGGCCACTCATGCCTGGCACAACTGGCACGTCCAAATAGCTTGGGACCGGCTGATAAGGGCCAGTTGCATACCCTTGATAAAATGCAAATTCCTTCGCTCTAGAGGTGAACTCCTCTCCCGACACGGACGTGTCCATGTACTTCTCTCCATACGCAGAGGAAGGCTGAGAGCAAGACTTAATGCTACCGTGGTGCGACATCCTACACGGGTAGTAGCCGCTTCCAAAATAGCCGTAGGGCAGAGAGGCGCTGGAAGAGCTCTGGGCGGCGGAGCAGGGGCTGCACTGCTTGGCTGATTCACCTATGCCGGACACTGGCACCTCACCCGACGAGTACGCAGTGCTCGGAGCCAGGGATGCCGGATGGGCCATCAGATTCCTACACTGATTTGCCGCAAAGTTACCTCCCGCAAATCCGTCCATGTTTTTGTTCTTTTCATCTGAGCCGTTGTCGTAAAGAAACATCACCGGGTCAATCCAGCGAGGACGGAGCAGCAATGACGCTGTCATAGCACGTCCAACATTGAGACTACTGGCTCTTTTTAATAAAGCCCCAAGACTGAAAAAAGAGATACTGAATCTGGGAGAGTAACCGACTCTGACGCGCCAGCGTACACCGAGGATGTCTTGTTATTGGTTGAGGTGGGGCACGTGATATGCAAAGAAGATGATTAACATCTCCTATGCAGACAATTAAATGTCCAAAAATGCGGTGTTTTTTGATAGAAAGATGAATGTATCTATCAATGGATTTGGCTTGTGCAATGCTGCTCAAAGGCGATGGAGTCGTGAGTAGAACTCAAAATCAAGCAAACGTTTGCCCACTTTCAACGCGTATTCCAGCGTTTCTACTGTTCAGCGTGGAGCGAATTTTATGTTTTAAAGTTTTGAATTGGTTCTGGAGATTGTAGGGAAGCGAGAAAAAAACGCCAGCCTTATTATTTCAGGATCTGAAGGCTTTGGTGAAGTCGGTGCAGTTAGTCTGAAGCCTCATTTTACAACCTACAGAAGAAAAATATTAACCACGCATTTAAACGCCTTTTTCCGGGGTTATGTAAATAAACTATGATCTGTTCTTGTGGTATTTTTCAGAATGGCAATATACATGTTAGTTTTTCAATGAATATGTTCACATTTCAGGCAAGAGTATCTCTTGATATGGCTGCGTATTATTCTGGATGGCGGTTTTTGAGAAAATATTAACTTCTCAGATTACGATTTGAATGAAGTCAGTTTGTTCATTAATTATATCATTAATACCAGGCACCCGAAAATATGAATTACTGTTTTTGATTCGCCATGCGTATCGTACTGTGTAGTCCAGTGCGTTTTGAACACAATTTTCAGAAATTTATAAAACGTTTTTAGAAAAACAAAAAAGGCTTCTGCAGTCTTAAAATGTTCTAGGAAAAATCAAATGTGTTACAGAGAACTAACGTATCAAAAAGTTAAGTCTATAAAACGAATTAGGTATGCATGAGTAATATAATCAGAACTAACTAGCTTTATTTATATCCAGCCTTTTACTTTATTATACGTTTCGACGGTTCTGGGTCTTAAACGAGGCGTGTTGGACGCAGAATAATTGTCGCATTACGTTCTCGCGAAGCCCTTTCCATTGTCTATCCTCAGAGAGTGGACGTTAAGGTAAACGTAAGTAAATAAATACTTTAAACGCGTTGTTCTGGGAGAGTCGCATTGGCTTCTCATTCCTACCCTTGTAGTTTCTGATGTATTTACTACAAGCCAAGACGGATAGCAGCCCGCAATTTGGCCGCACTGTTTTACATACGGGTTAGACACGACTTGAGGCCAAGGTCAAGTTGAAAGTTGCAGTCTAGCCACAAAGCTTGTTGTCATTCGAGCTTTGACGGACCCGTCTGAATTCCTTCAAGGGGAAACTGGTGAGAACACAAAACCTCGACTTCATTGCTTGACTTGAACGCCATAATATTTGAATGTTCGTTCGAAACATTGTTACATTCATTTAATAATTTTTCACATAAAACTTGTAAACTGTTATTTTCCTTCAAATGTCCCGAACACTGCAAATTAAATTATGACTGAAAGACGACTCCAGGATAGTAGTGAGGCAGTTTTTGTTTACTGGACTTTCTTTATGTAAAGAAAATAAATACACCCTTTAATCTCGTTTTAAATCCAGAGCAAGGGGAAATCCTGCAACCGAGATTTTATTATTATTTAGACATTCATTAGAGCTATCATGAAGGCAAAATTATAAATGTAGGACCTTTTTTTCATTGTTAAGTTTCACATTTGTTCAGCTACCCCTGCACGTCAATTTACAAGAAAACCTCAACCAATATTTAACACGTGATCATTTATAAAACAAAAAATCAGAAAAACGACATGAATTGATCAATTGGATGTGTTTTCACTCACCGACTTCCGGTGCTTTGGATTTCTTTGCAAGCACTCGAGTGGTTAATTAAATGTATAAGTAAAAATCGTATGTTCTTTGTGCGGCTATGTAAGTTTGAAATAATTAGAAATTAAAATTGTAAAACGTCTTATTAGCTCGTCTGAAAGTAATTTAGCAGGGGATCCTGTAACTGTAGGCCAAAGTCTTTTTTTCTTAAAGTACACGTTTTGGAAAAATCTGAATGGTATTACGTTTGTTTAAATAGAATAAGAACCATGGCCCCTAGATACTATTTTCCCGCTCTCCTGTGTGGCGTAGTTACTAAACATGTGAAGAAACACAACGAACTAGGATTTAATTTGTCTCGGGATCAGTCCAAAGAGGAAATATATACCAAAATAAACAAAAATAATAGTGCTGAAAATACACCAAACAATATATATCGACATAGATAAACTCTACTTGAATAAAAAAATCTAAATTTAAGACAGTTTTGCCTGTTATTTTGTAAGTAAAATGTAAATTATGCAATCCTACTGTACATCATTCGCGTTATTGCAGTTTGACACGCACGTCACTTAGTGGCAAATCGGTCACTTGGAATCTGAGAAGATCTGAAAAATAGAATAAAAGCTGTATATATACGATATATAATCGTCGATATCATGCATATAAATTTGCTATTAAAATAAGATCTACCTTGAGCACGTGGATTTACCAATCACTTCTGTCAGATTTGTAAATTATATGGCAGGCTAATAGCTAATGTTGTTTCTCTGCCACAGAATTATGGGAAAATAAAACATAACATAGCGTTTTTTTTCTGCCAAATAATTGCTGGGTAGAGGAAAAGAAAATGTCGAATGTCTGAATCTCAACCTTTCCGGTTGGGTCCGAATTTAAACAAATGGGGCTGTCGCCTCGAGGAAGGCGCTCTAATGTTGGTCAGTCCAATGGTTTGGAAACCTCATGTCGACAAATTGACCACCGCGATCCACACCAATCCCCGACAATACGATATGAGTGGGTAGGTTAAGTTCATGGTGTTTTGAAAATGTGGAAAGATGGGAAATTTAATTAAAAGTCGTTTCATTTCAAATGTAGGCTACGGTTGCAACCAGAACTTTTAGGTGCATTGGACCAGGAATTGCCTGACGTTCTGAAATTATAATCCACAGCCTGAAGCCGTCGGTCACGTCCTCATGTCTGGGTGAGCGAAAACTGATCCCCTGTATATTATCTGGGCAAAACATTTGCCAAGAATGTATCCTTTGCTACTCAATATATATATATATAGTATTAAACATCAACAACACACGAATCACACCAGAAAGGACTGATCGTACAGTCGTGCAACGTCTATGTGTGCGGAAATTGTCGACAAGGGCGTAACTATCGGAAAGGTACAAATTAAATTTACACAAACACACACACACACACACACACACACACACACACACACACACACACACACACACACACACACACTTTTCAAAACAAACTCACCGGTTGATATAAAGCAACGACAGCCATGCCACCACCGTAGACTAACACCCCAGTAGACAACAGGGGCCTACAGGAACCAATCAAACCTTTTTCAGACCCCACAAAGAAGCTCTTCACGCAGATACACACAGGCTATCCATATATAACAACATAAATACGCCAGGACATTTCACCAATTAATCATTTAATCGGAAAAGGTCGCCATACAAAATAAAATCGACAACTGTTTTAAATTACATAAATAGCCTACATGCAAATAAACATGCATTTGTATGCAAACACACAAACATTTTGTTTTTGTTTTCTTCGCCTTAGCATCTTGTCAGAAATCACATCGCTTCAACTTCGATGTGGAGTTTTACATTAACGTGCGGCTACATATGTTCCAATATACTGAATCTGCTGTACACACAGTTATTATGGCTTCTAAGCAGTGATTTTATTATTAGTGTTCATCAACACTACTTAATTTTACACAGAAAATCAAACACGTCACTGGGAATAAGTCACTAAAGTACATTCAAAGTGACTAGAGTTATATTGTATTTCAATTTAAAATTTAAAATTTAAAATTTAAAAATCTAAATTTAAAATTTGAAAGGATACGCAAAGAATACGACACGAGGCAGAAAAATCTGGTTTCAAACAAGTCTTAAATTCATGGTTCTATTTCGTTAACGAAAATCTCAAGGAATTTACTGATCGGCAGAAAAATCATTCGAAGATTCTTTCAAAGACGTACAATAGAGAAGTCCCGCAAATAAATACTACACTCCAATTATTTGGACTATTGCATGAAATATATGTTCCTCGATATTCCGATAGAACCGGCATACCGCCATTTATTTATAATTTAAAATTTGGCATTTAATCAGTGATATAATTCTTTATACGTAAAAGAGGAATATACCTACAGTTCAGTGTTTTCCACTGTCGAACGTCGCGTTTAGTTTTATTGAGTAATATACCAACAACAATGGATCAATCGAGCACTGAACATATAGGGAAAACAGTTTACATAGATTGTGTGAGGAGGGGTTTTTGGGCGAATTTGAACACACCATTGAAATTTCAAAGGGCAATTTCTCAAATTCTTAAGTTTAACTGTAAATTCATGGACGTATTTCCAAGTAATTAATGACTGCTGATCATAACACTAAATCCAAACGCCTATAATAACTTTAGTATTACCTATAATTGCAATAAATAATAATAATAATACTAATACATTAAAATTTGTGCGTGAATTGCCTTATACTCAATACACTTAGATTAACACTAATATTTAAGTAATCTTTAACTCTTAGTTTAAGTTTTATATCAGTTTTACTAACTAGTTCGTTAATTACGAGATCTTAAAGTAGCTCCGTATTGATATTCAGTCTTACGTATACATACACGGTCTTCTAGATTTACTTAATCGTGCTACGTCATACCAAAGTAGTTTTTCTATCTTAAGGCGCGGTAGCTTAACACTTAGTATTTTTTGTTATTAAAACATTACTTGTAGTATGATTAACTTGTAAGCTAGTGGGTATGTGTACTCGAACAACTGAACAAATTTGTTAGTCCATTTTTGAGTCTAATTAGATTCTGCTTTTAGGAGCTCAATTTTCTTTTCCGTCGAGTCGGGCCCAAATGTGTGCTTTGCACAAAACTGGCCCAGTTTAATTGGAGAGCAATTTAAAAGAAAGCGCGATTGAATTTATGTCAATGCTGTTAGAAAAAAAATCACCGGTTGTCTTTTTTTCCGCTCAACGAAACGGATACACGATAAGTTTGAAGCCTAGTTGAACACTCCCATGATACCTACGCGGAATTAACATATACACCAAGCATACCAAACACATTACACTGAAATTAATATTGCACTTAAAAGGTCCCCAAAGCGGAGTCAGAAAACGCATTTGAATTTAAAATTAGTACAATCTTACTGTATTAGTTTACAGTAAGGAAACGGAAGTTAAAAATAAATAAAATATAGAACCTTCTGTTTGAGTGCTAACACCCAGTCGCTGTTCTGAAGACGGCAATCCGCTTCAGACCGCAATAACAGCAGTCGCGGAGCATAAAAACAAACGTCGAATGCGCCATCGAAATGCCATCAAATTAGTTTATTTTATTGAAAGATTATCGCATAAACCAAAGTTCACTCACACATCATCAAATATGTTAGACTTACAATTATACTTCGCTTTAATTCCTCTTTTAAAAAACAACGAACTATTGGCCCAGTTACTTTTTTTCACCGATTTCAACATGAAATAATCAAGCAACGCCTTGGAACAAAATAATTATCAACCGAACCTCAAACTGTTTTTGAAAGTGAAGGCCAAAAAGGGCCTATCAATTCATACAATTTCAGGTCCCTGGCCACCACACAGACAAGAGGGTCCATTTTACCATAATTAGATACAACATTGCATTAAAGGTCATAAAAGAGGTTTAAATATATTTATATATTTATAGAGGTAGATATACAGCACCAATCCCATATAATTAGTAATCTAAACGTACATTGTAGCAATGTGAACGGCGGTTGTAAATAGGATCATTTGAAAAAACAAGTCTGCCGTCCGAATAACGTCTGTTTATTTTCGTAAATTTATTTTTTGGCGACAACCAGATCCGCCGTATTTACATGCGATGATTTGTAAAAATAAATAATTAAAAATCAAAACCAGGAAGCAAACTGCCTTGTCGGGGTTATCGGGGTGTTAGGGGGTTTAATTTTGAACATCCTTCGATCTGGTGCTGCTCCATTCACACACATTTAAGCGAAAACTATGATGACAGGCGTTGAACGGGCAATTATCCTTAACAGTTAGTCCTAATTCCATCTGCAGTTTACCTTATACACGAAAGAGTGTAATCTCTCAATTATACACATTTGTTCCTTATAAAAAAATAATATGAAGTCTGACGGGTCTGTGGTTAGAAACAGGTGCGACCCGTGGCCTTAGTTAGTGGCAGGTAAACACTCAGTGTACAATTTCCTTGTTGTGGCGTTGTCTGCTCGGTGCCGTGTCATCTGGCTTCCGCTAGATGTCTTCGGTGTTCCTGAGAGCCAGCGACTATTTTAGCTTCTCGCAAAGACGACCGTTCTCGGTGGCTGCTCTGTGGCGAGTCAACTAACCCCGTTTGTACGCCTGGTTCATGTGGTATTTTGCGCTCTTGCCTTTGAGCTACACTACCTGGCGCGTCCCAAGGTCAGCCTGACTGGTGTCTTAAGAGCATTAAACAACAAGTTGTGCACCGGAAGACACGGGACGTTACAGTTTCAAGCAGCAGTCAGAATGTCCTGGCCTCTCTTACACTGGACTACGATTTGGTTTTCAATGAGAAAGTAGGTGGAAATAGTTACATATTTGAACCCATCGTCAGTGATCGGATAACCAAAAAGCGACCACTAAACGGGACGGAAAAAACCGGAAAGGTTGGGATCCATGGTCAAGTTCAAGTTAGACTCGTAAACCAGGCAAGGGTGTATAGTTCTGTGCCGCCGAAAGAGTCTGCTCCCGAATCGTTGGGCTTCTCTTGTACAGGTCCGATTAAAGCAAATATTTGATCCTCCCGAATTACAAACACTAGCCTACAACAAACTCGCCGCAAACACGGGTATATTTTCTGTGTTTGCACTGTTGCCCACTGAAATGAAAATCAGGCGCCAGGTTTATGGGCTATATTGGTGATAAAAACGTTGGATCAAAGTTGTACTTTGTTCAGTGAAAGCTTTGCATTCGGTTTTTTTTTTGTTATTGTTTTTTTTTTAACAAGGAGAAAGGATACTCTTTGCATGAATTCGTTATTAAGGTAGTAGGAAATCTTATTGATTGATTTGGCATATCAATTATGTCATCGTCATAAGAACTTAAATCACTTTTGAGTTTAATTCTATATGACAGAAGTACTCCTTCCTCTAGCATGTAAGCTTAATTGTGACACAGAGGACTTTCTGGCCAGGCAGAAAGTTATATGCAAACAGACACTACATGGGAATGCTTAAGATATAAGTCCAGCGGCCAGGGGGATGAATAGGGTGCATTCAATAGGCATGCCCCAAGAACCTACTGGTTTGTGGGACTAAAGCTCACACGTGACTGTTATGTTTTTATAGTTGATTACATTCAGAAATGTTACATACACCTAATAAGTGGTGTGTGAGAGGTCCTGGATAATGATAAAGCCAACTGTAGAAATATAATGTAAGGAAATAATTCTTCATTAACAGGAGGAGAAGTTAGTTCAGGGTGTTTTAGGTTGAGCGTCATGTGGAGATAGCACTGGGGTCTTTGGAGTGCAGTTCAAAACTTCCGTCAGACTCCATTTTCAGAATGCCCAAAATGAAGAAAATCTCTGGCTCAGAGGGTAAAGTGCTTACTTTTATAATAAATGGGTTCCTGTCCAAAGTAGAAGAAACCTGAATTGCCACGTAAATATTCTGGTGTGCAAACTGAATAAATTGTAAGGCATGTGAGGATGCTAAGTAAATACCAATCTATGTAATCAGCTATGGGAGTCCAATGGATTTTGTCTCCAGTCAGTTAAGTCCAAACAGAGTGACTGTGGCTGGTTTGGCCTCTCAAGTGTGGGTCTCAAATTTTGTGAGAGTTAAATTCTCAAGGACCACATGTAATCTATACTCCGTGCACTGTAAATTTAATCTCCCCATTTTAAACGATGTATATATAAAAATATATAGATATATAAAGCCAATTAATACAACATTGTAAAACCTTTCAAGCTTCTGCCTTGACCACAAAACTCCCAGGAGCTTTCTGTTCCTGGACACATACAATTTAAAGACACCTCTCTCTCTCTCTCTCTCTCTCTCTCTCTCTCTCTCTCTGAGACCAGAGACCAGTCCTTGAACTAAGCCCCACTGTTTTCTTTGAGGATATAGTAAGGATAAGGGTACGTGTCTTTCTCTCCTATGTTTTCCTTCTGTGTTTTTAAATGTTCCATTCAAGGGACTACATTTCTATTCTCTGCCTGTAAACTCGGCTCCTCTCTTACACAAATTTGTGTTGAAAGTATATTTTCTCATTTAGCGGGGTACATGGCGTTGGCCGACGTAGGAGCCCCAGCTTCTTAATTATGGGACCAACACACCTTTCTCATTCTATTAAATACCACCATTTATAAATGATATATAGATCAAGTTTACAGTAATAAACAAATTAGAAGGTGATTTGTATTATTGTACTGTTCAGGATAATTGTCACAGTCCTCTGTAAGATAGCTAAAAATTGCATCTTTAAATGCACGCTTGTATAAACCTCAGAATGTAGTGTAATAGATCCTGAAAACCGAAAATCGCCTGATTTCGTCCTCAAGCCAAAGCCACGGCAGACTAAATGTGGTACAGTTTTTCGTCTCACAGTGGGAAAGGCGTACAGATATTTGGAGAAACCACAGCGAAACTTCACTTCCGTGAGATCACAGCTAGCCTACAGTTTCCACAGAACGTTTTATGGGTGGCAAGAGTCGTTTGCCTGATTTAAATGACAGCGATGCATTTGATTCTGGCAAATAATCCATCTTGTTGTGAACACGACGTATGTAAACATCAGCTGTCCATTAGTGTGCCTCTCACCAATTTCCTTTCCTTTCCGGGATAAAACGCAAACCCAAAGTGACGGCGCCTAAGGTAAGCAATGGTGTAATCGATGGACTAAAATTTAGATTAAGAGGTGAACTAAAATACGTGAAAGCGTGCATAGGCATATGTTTAATATACATTGTATCGTTCCATTTTGCGAAGGAATATTTTGTGAAATCGCACACCGTTTTGTTTGGCTACAAAGCACAGCATCTTAGCCATGTTTTCACAGTTTGCCAGACATTTTTACATTTAATCGATCCGAATTTAGTAGAAATAAGCTTCAGTTCGGTTAAGAGTTCGATGTTCTGCTATAATATGTAAGCCTATATTTTAATCTCTCCAAAGGTACAGTTTTTGTTTGTTTGTTTTCTGATTAAAAATAACTTTATTGGCCGTCATCTGAACACACACTTCATAAAATTAACAGCTAGCAGGCACTGACCAATTTAAAAAACGCGCCCCAGACTAAATGTAAGAACAAGTGACTCCATGACGTTGGCGCATACTACCACAAAAAAGAACCTATTACGGGGTTTATTTATTTATTGCCGAATGATTCATGCTAAAACTCAGTAGCCTCTTTGAATTCAAACTTGGAACAGTTAATGGGCTTTTATCAGCCGGTTTCTGCCGCTGGCTTCCATTCTGGGTTATCAAATCAAGTTGAGGCCATGAATGCTGGATGCTTGAATGGCGATGATGAAGCGCACTTGCCTATAGGCTAGTTTTGAGTATTCGTAAATATACTACAAAACAAAACAAAACACATATAGCTTTTTAAATCATTATTTCCTTATCTTGAAACAGGACAAATATTTATTACTTCAATAATAATTACAAGTGTTTAAATTCTACAAATAAATATTATTTACAAGTAATAGGCCTACAGCGTTACACCGGAAACCTTAAAGGCGCAGTCGAGTGGCTATGAAGCGTACAAGGTTTACTTCTTAAACAAAAGGTGTCCAGCCGCCGTTGTTACCCCAGCTAGGCTTCTTAAACCGAACTGGTTCTTTAAAATATTTAGCTTTGAAAGAGTAAATTTTCATTTAAAGCCGTTCTGTATCCCAACGTCTGCCGAACTATTAATGAGTTAACTGAATATGTATTGATTTTGAGAAAGGCAGAAGAGACGGATAGATAAATTATAAATCTGCGACCGTTCGAACGTTACAGTCGTTTAATAAGTTCTGAAGGAGGCGTATTGCTCGAAGGGCACACGACACCCTGCCAGGCGGAGGGAGGAGGTGAGGGGGAATTCCTCCACTGTCTACGAAGAGGAGGCGCGTGGAGTTCATGATTTCCTCTTTCTGAACGGGCGAGGGCGCGCAAGTACAGTGATTACAGGCAGGCCAAGCACAACAAGCCGAAAGTGGTCTCTCCTACCACTCTCTCCATTGTGCCTTCCCCGGTTTGTGGCGTGAGGTAAGCAGACATCAGTCGTCAACATCAGTTATCATAAATGATTATGTTGATTGACTTAAGTTCGCGTTTCATTATCCAATAAAATTATTAGTCTACACGTTTATGATGGTGATCATTACCATAGTTAACATAGCTGTTAATAATAATGTGTAAAAATCTGAATGCCGTTGCTTCTAATCTAGAGTCCATATTATTGCTCACTTAAAATAATTTTATGACTGTTAATGTGATATTTCCTTGACCAAGCTAATCAACGAAGCCAGAAAACATTGCCAGTGTTTTCCCTTCATACCTAATGCGCATGACAGGGAGGCTTGGAGCTGGAAGTCTCGGAGTTCCTTCGAGTTTACACCTGGACCTCATGTTCGGCGGAGAGGGTTGCAACTACTGGTGTGTTAAAGTATGCTTTGTTTTTATTTGCCAGTCAGTATCGTGATGTTCACTCCCTCAAATGCGATTCACAGTTTGTGGTATTGTTCATATAACGTTATACTGTGGCCGTGTAGTTAAAACTACGTCAAAAGAGAAGGGAACGCTCCAGTGCCCGCTTTAAGGATTTTGCTCTTTTCATGTTGTCACGCTGTTCTGTTAAAACGGCCCCCGCCCACACTTAAAAACTCACACTTTGAGTGGAAATTGAATTGAGCACGCGCAAATCTCATCCACCACGCTGTCAGTGTCTCTGGGATCCCGGAATGATCTTCTAAAGAAGCTAACTGCCAGTATTTGTTTAAATCAAGCCCCCCAAACCTATTTAATAAAGTATTTTTTCTTTGAGACTGCTGAAGTTTTATTAGAAACTCTCTTTGATTGATGAAACTGATTGCATTTTATCAAGATTTATTCATCAGTAACTTTTAATCTTGTTTATCTCTCTCTCTCTCTCTCTCTCTCTCTCTCTCTCTCTCTCTCTCTCTCT
>JAOVYW010000040.1:717905-733790 GCA_025775045.1 Hiodon tergisus
TGTGCACCAATTTTAAAGTCACTCATATCACATTGTATTTTAAAATCAAAATACCTTGCAAGGTTTAAAAAAAAAGAGTGGCAACGTCAGAGGATGTAACAATTCCCAACGCGCATTTCTTATATAACTGAGAAATGTCTGAATATTAAGCTAGTTTGTGTGTGTGTGTGTGTGTTTTTGTACAGTGTTAACAATCCAAGATCATCCCTTTTGACGCATTGGTAGGCTCAACATTGTTAAACCAATCGTGTTTTTAGCGTTATTGCTTTTTCTTACTCTTATTATTAAAATATTTATTCTGATTATTATTATTATTATTATTATTATTATAAAAATAATTATTTTATTTCTATTATAATTTTATTTTGATTGGTTTGTTTCGCGTGATTGATTGCATATTACCAAATGAACGGAAGATGTGTGGTACAGTTAACGCATAACATTTGATATTGTGCCCTACTTCACTCGACAACTAATGAATCAGTTCCAATTAGATTGACACGATAAAGTAAATAATTGGCTACGCTATATTTAGCTATAACTGTGGTTTATCTGATTCGACGAATTTAATTCATGCGAACCACGTTTTCAGTGTTTAATTTTTCATCCTATATTTTCTATTGACAGTTGTACATGTAAGCACTTTGATGACTTGCGTAGGTTATGATTAATTAAATGTGCAGTGACTAAAATGTATCATTAGGGTGCAGGTGAACATGAACAATTAGTAAAACGATAGGGCGCTAATTTAATTACCCAAAGTGAAAATTATGACGTTTTTCTTTCCCCTTTGAATGTGTTTTTGCCTTGATTCATACATCTAATTAAATGTCAGGTATCCTGTTATTCTGACTTCTGGCCACGAGGACTTGACCTTTAACCACTTTACTTGACACCACTTAGAAAAGAAAGAGGGAGCGAGGGTGACGAGCGTTTGGCGTAGGAGTGTACGACGGAAGTCGGAGACTGCAAGTGTTCGTATAAATGAAGGAACCGCACTTGATCGACAGCTCGTTTCTCGGTCTAGAATTTCATGTTCCATTTGACATGCTATAGAAAGAGAGAAAAGTGTTGGCCAGCGAGAGATTTTAGAAGTGAACTAAACTAACGTTTTCTAGGCAATTCTTCCATGACACATCTGTCCGCACATAGCAAAATAGTTCTGTCTGTCTGAGCTCGGCGAAGTCAATATGGATGAAAACCAATTTCTTTATTACAACAGTCATCCGACTATACCTTTTGTCTGGTCTTCCCTCGGTCTCCCTCTCAATAGACGAGGGTCAAATCAAAATATTCTTCACGCCGATATTATTTTACACCTAAGTTATGTTGTAAAAAAAACCAGCCCTGCCTTCCATTACAGAACATAATTCGTAGACATTAATAAACCGAAGTGGCAGATCACGATAGATTAAGACGTTAAAGTATTTGGCAGTTTGTTTAATTGAGGACGCTTCCAAAGAGGGTGGGTACTTCTAAATCCCTCATTTATATTTATCTGCGTCATACAAGGTAGTGGGTAATAAGCTGTTCATACTAGATATATAATACATGTAGAAACCCGTTGTGATTGATTTCAGTAGATAGCAGAAATAGAACGAGCAAGATTTAAATTTCAGATGCCCACACACAAATTCTGTTATTTATCACAATATTGCATAAATTTGTAGAAAATAAATGTAATTTATCCAATTGTCTGCATATTATTGAGTAGTGCACGATCTGAACATGCTACCCAATTTTGTTCTAACATTGTCGTATTATAATTCAAAAGATTATCTGAATTTGCTGACTATGAATTTGCTTCCCACGAGTAACTGTATTACTGTTTTCTCATAATATTTTCTTTCTTCGATTGTCAAGGCTTTCCAAAACACAGTTTTGGATAATTTAGGTCCACAACTCTGTCATGTTGTTTCGTTTCGATGGTGAGGTTCTCTTACGCCTTAACCCCCTTACGGACTTTACATAATTTTTTTTTTTTTTTTTTTGGAGCAACCTCATCTCCCCAATAGTTGCTGTTTCTGTTTATCCACTCTGAATCGATGAGTGTCGTCACCAGGGGTACTATTATGACGACTGCCCTATTAAGAATGACAGCTCGAGAGAAAAGGGCAATGGTGATCCCTCCCAGAGCTCGCGCGGCACACTGGAACGCTCGCATCGCAGGGTCAACACATCACCACGCGCAACGCTACATTGTCTGTTGCAGTTAAAAACCGTGTGTTCGTCTTGGCGTTCCTTCCGCATTCATAATGGAAAACAGAAAAGAGATGGTAATGTTCGTGGAGGGAGGTCAACTTGGCACGCTGGCTGGCAAGATAGGGTCCAATTTGTCAGAAGCAGTAGGAAACCCGGTACAAGAACCACAGGAAAAGATGGTCCACAGGAACTGCCTGAGCCCCAGATCAGTTCCTTCATCACGAGAAAAAGCGGATAAAGAGGTGGGGGATGTACTGAGCGGTGTCTGCAGCGATATAAGGCCGGGTGTAGTTCCCTCCTCATCGGGGAAAGCTCAGTCAGAACTCACCAACAAAGAACACAGCAGCTCTGACACCGAGTCAGATTTCTATGAAGAAATTGATGTCAGCTGCACGCCGGAAAGTATGGAGTACCCGAACGGGAAAGGTGAGATGAGAATGGCTTTTCGATTTATTTCTAATACGTTTTTATTATTATTATTTATTTAATTGCATTCATGCAGTTTTCCAACTGAGGTTAATTTAAAAACAAACAAACAAACAAAACAAAAAACACAATTTTGCATCTGATAAGACAGCGGTTTTGCGATCTTCACTTCGACAAATTTATTTTTCGTGCATACGCTTTCTATACTCGTATTTCAGACCGAATTATTTTTTTAACTTCGGGTCTTTCAGAATATTCCGCATAAACTGGATTACGTTCGTAAAACGTGGTTGCAACGTGATCTCCAGATTGTTGATCTATTTAAAAAAGAAAATACAACATTGTATAATAGCCGGGAACAATACCGATCAAAGAAAAACTAGTATTGACTTTTTGAACGGGAAAGAGTTCTGTTGGCTGACAATAACACTTCATCGGGATTATCGGGATTTATAATTACCACATCACTTTTAAACCGGCGACAATTCGGAAGCGGTAAAATAGATACAACTGCGTTTGAAAGCCCTTAGTTGCAACGGCGCCAATTAAACCGTCTTTACAATCTCGAAATGTGATGCGTGTGTAGTAGTTTCATTGTCATTGTAAAAAGGTGGGTAATTCCGAATGAGTTGTGCTTCCATATTCATTTTCTATATAGCTTGATAAAAAAAGAAAATACTAAACGAATCAGTACAGTGTGTTTCAGTACCTACAAACATGCATCTCTATATGTTTGTCATTGGTAAAATTAGTTGATTTAAATAAAACAAATGATGTTTTCAGTACAAGTTTTTAGGCGAGAAGAACGTTATCTTATTTTTACTACGTGTTTAGTTTCAAACATGTCCATGGCAGATGTTTTGCGTATCTCCTCCCTGTCAGTTATTTACATAGACTGCCATCTTCGTGGAGACAGTAGAATGAAAAGGGGGATATTGGTTTGGAATGTGGCTTTGCGGTTGACATGTATTACATCCATATTAGGTCATTATAAAACGCGAACAGAACTAGCCTGGAATTGTAACCGATATTAAATTAACAAAACTCCAATCTTCAATTGAAACTGACTTTACATAACACAAAAATAAATGTGAAATATTTCCACCTCCCTATAACAGTATTTTCTTACGTTGGTTCCAGATCTCACCGACGACTCTCCGAGCCACATCAGCGACAGTAGTGTTGATGCCGGGAAGATGAGCGCTGCCCAGACTTCTCTGGCCTATGGCGCAGACCAGATGCGCCGGTACCGAACGGCCTTCACACGGGAGCAGATCGCTCGACTGGAGAAGGAATTCTACAGAGAAAATTATGTCTCCAGACCAAGAAGATGCGAACTGGCAGCTGCTTTGAATTTACCCGAAACAACTATCAAGGTGATTATATTTTATCACGGAAATAACATGTGCGACAGACACGTATACGCAGAATTACTTTGAGAGACAATTAACAGGAAATGAAAACAATTAACAATTTATACGCTTATGTGTGTTCTCGACAGGTGTGGTTTCAGAATCGTCGGATGAAAGACAAACGACAGCGCCTGGCCATGACCTGGCCTCATCCCGCTGATCCCGCCTTCTACTCGTACATGATGAGCCACGCGGCAGCCGCGGGGAACCTGCCCTATCCGTTTCCGTCCCACCTGCCTCTGCCCTACTACTCTCACCTCGGCGTAAGCGCCAGCTCGGCCTCCGTTACCCCGTTCAGTAGCTCTCTGAGACCCCTCGACACTTTCCGGGTCCTGTCTCACCCATACCCCCGACCGGAGCTGCTCTGCGCATTCAGACATCCGTCCCTGTATCCGACTCCGGGTCACGGACTCGGCGCTGGAGGAAGCCCCTGCTCTTGCCTCGCTTGTCACACCAGTCAATCAAACAGTCTATCTCAGAGACCCTCCGGGTCAGACTTCACCTGTTCGGCCACGAGCAGGACTGACGCCTTTCTGACCTTCTCACCATCAGTGCTGGGCAAGTCCTCTACCGTTTCCCTGGACCAGAGAGAGGAAGTGCCTCTAACTAGATAGGATTTGGGCCTCTGATATCTTACGGAGCTTAACTACGGACTTATAAGCATGAGCGAATGCGAATGTGGAACACTGGTTACACGCAGTGACAGCTATAGGTCTACAGAAAATATACACCTGCTACAAGAAATTATTAATACAAAATCTGGACTTGAAATTCATCATTTTTAAAGCTGTAATGCACCTACGATAAGGAATATCAATGCTATTATATCTAATGAAATGTTTCAGTTCACTTACCTATGAATTATGTACAGGCTATTATCGGAAGAAGAACGCAAATTATAATGTTATAAAAAAATAAAATAATGTTTTATCTGGACCGAAGAAGATTTCAGAGATAATATGGAGTCATAGACAAGCATTTATCGTCATGGATGGTGTTTAAAGCTTTATAGCCATTTAAAGTTTTGTCCAATGTCCAAATCGACCTAGATATATTTGGTTGATTACGCTAAAATTACGTTTTTAATCATTTTTTTTTAACAAAGGGGATTTGTTAAAAGACTAAGGAATATCATTATTCCTTCTCCAATGTCCCTGCCCTGGTATATGGGCTGAAATGTGCATATGCTGGTAAAATTAGCAAGTGATGTATATGTAAGGAGGAATTTTGAATGTTGAATTAATGATAATACCGGGCGCATGGAGACATTCTGCCAAACGGTAACAAGGCGCCAGGGGAGCGGATTAGCTGACGGGAGCGCGAGATCCATCGGACAATCACATGCAGCAAATTGGGGCAAGTGCGAGCTGCCTGTCTTACCTCGTCTTCAGCTGAACATTTTTACCCACCCCCCCATCCCTACTGCATTCAGTTCACCTTGTTTCTGGAAACTAATGTTTATTTAGATTTACTAATAATGATGGATGTTAGTCAACTTATATTTATTAAATATACAACAAAAAATCCAAAAACAAAAACATGAACATAAATGATTTTGATTTTTATAATGTTTTCGTTATTTTTTCCAGGACGCTTTGCACCGTTAATTTTAGCTACCTTCGTTCAATTTAATTTAAAAATATTATTTTGGGCTAACAAAACAGGAAACTGGAATGATTAACTTGAGAGCAATGTTATTTGAACCTGACCTTGTGGAATTGATCAGATCTGTTTTGATTTCGCAATAAACAGCATTTTGAATTAAAACGCAAATAACACGTTTCCAAATCAATTGATGTTGACACGTTGTTTTACTTTAATAATACATTAATGAATAACTGAATAATTGTTCATTTTACTCACGAATCTAATTCACACATTTACATGTGTTTTGTGTACTCAGCATAAACCTCAATTGCACGTCACGGTAACGTCGACAAAAGATTTTACATAAAGTTACTTTATAAAAAATTACTCGAACAGGATGGGCACATAAAAGGCAGAATTGAACGAAATTGGGTATTATTACTGAAAACAATATGACGCAAAATAATGTCAATATTCAAAATGAACTATAAATGCAGTGGCGATGGAATTTCAATTTAATTAGAAATTGTAGGAACGACTTCAGGATTTACACCCCTTATGTATCGAAATATAACATCCAAAATACGTATTAATGTATTTGAACGATTACGTTCATTTTTATTTTTGTTTGGTTTAGTTTAATGACGTGGGCTGGGTCACAACCAACTTTTTCATGCCATGTGCCCATTGTCAGGTAAACCTCAGTTTACATAGATATAATTCGCGGACACAGTCGAGGGTGCTGAGTTCAAGAGTGGACAGTTTTAATTTACGGTAACACACATCAAATTGATCTTAAGTGGTGTGTAACCTTGGTTTCATTGCGTCTGGATTTTTTCTTTCTTTCTGAACCCAGGCCCATTAAAAAACAACCCTTCTACACCGCTCTCTGATAGAAGCGGGATATTGTTTGTGACAGTTAAGTGGTCCCCGGGCAGCTGTAATACAAGCCATATTTTCTGTGTTACCAGTTAATAGATAGAGCAGAATTAGATGTCTCGCGAAGATATTGGAATGTAAAAGATCGATGATGCATTCCCTTCACCAATCAGCGCCCGTTAATTGGCTGGATTTTCTGGGTAATTGAGCCACTCTCTCTATAAATTGAAGCTTTCTGGAAATAATGGAAGTATGTCCATATAGCAATTTCATGAAAGTCCGTATTCTTGACGTTAAAAAACGTAATGCTATACACAACTCCCCAAATCCTGATTTGGACATAATTAAACGAAAGGAAAGCAATATATGTAATTTTACATTTACATTGTTACTGTTGACTGTCAGATTTAAAGACTTCCCAAAAATCTATTAATAAAATAATCTCCAGTACGTACTGCGGCAACACCGGCCAGCCGAATTTTGTGTTCGGTGTTCGATCTAATTTCCAAAGCAATTAAATTGTTTCGTACCGTTATCAAACATATATTTTCATGTGTTAACCGTCGGAAGGCCCATGTCTATTTTTTAGGGAGCATTTTCTACCCAATCATTAATTCCTATATAGGGGATAAAGATTCTCCCTAACCAGTCCATGAAACCTCGCTGCAGTGCGCGTGATTGATCGCCTTATTAACTGGTGTTCTTGTAACTGTGACCAAGCTGATTAAAATGCATATGTTTGGAATAATGTTCCATTTAAGCAAGGGGCCTTTCGTAGAGCGCAACATAGTAAGCTACCACAGGTAGGCTAGGTATGGAAACGTCTATTTAGAAGCAGCCAGAAAAAAAAATGAACAGAAATAAATATCATTTAATCGCATTTACCAGACTTCGTGGCCTTTTACGGTAATTTCTCCTTAATTGTGTCAGTGGTTTTATTATCAGAACATGTTTATGAATTAACCTTTTATAAATGAGCTATACAAAAGTTATTTTTGGCTAAATGTACCTCTTTCTAGATCTGTTAACAGGTTTTATATATAATTTATTGTATTCTTTATTGTAAATTGTATTTCTTTATTTCCATATTTGAATCTAAATGCAATAAATTCCCAGCAGGTAACAACAGTCCCGTGGCATTTTTTAAATCCTGCACACTCCAATACAACTAATGGTCTGTAGTTACATCCTCGAATGCTACCTGAAAGAAACGAGCACGTAATACGTGTTAAGTACCGTCCAGTTCGTTTTAAATAAACCCGAAGTATCGAAACAGAATCTGTTATTTCAGTATTACATCAACTACTGATCATTACAAGCCATTAATTTCTTTAGTTTTTATGGTCGGGTTTGCGGTGTGAAGTCATATCAAGCAGTTAGGTGCAACTGAAAACGATGTGTAGGCCTATTAGTTTATACTTGCAAAATTTAATCAGACACCCGTGGCTCAATGACTAACAAAGGGGGAAAACGAAGGTTTGATAACCCCTTGTAGAGCAGCTGTTCAGTATAGGTCTAGTAAAGCCGCGCTGTTTAAATTGTGTTACATTCTAATTTACAGGCAGTTTTCGTTCAAGCAGATCGGGAGGCGTGAATAGACCAATCAAAGACTAATGATGATGAATGGGAAATTAATTCACATACAAGCAAGACAATTTAAGCTTTCATCTGTTTAAATAGCCTTCCAATAGCATTTGGAACTGGAGGTCACATTCAATCAATCGGGCGGGCTGTGAAAGTCATATTCTACGGCGTCTTTATCAACATTATTTATAGTGCACTGGAGACTGCAGTGCCGTCTCGAAACGCTTTTAATGGAAAGAACTTTTTAGAAGCGGCACTTCGGATTACATATTTCCAAATGTACCGTGTTTATTCTTACCGTTTACCTATATTTTATTTCCTGGAAGGCTACATAAATATTGCTCTCACATACACACATGCACACACTTAGGCGCACACTTCAGGCAATAATTTGTTGATACTCAATTCAACATTTGCTCTTTGAACGTCTTTAAGTAATACCCTTCTGAGTTGTTTCCCCTTTAAGGAAAGACCTTCATTAAACGATGCAACGCTGTTTTGTAAGTTAATATTGCTAGTAATTTCGGGGTACATGTTCTGCTTTTGTGTGAACTGTTGAGAAAGACATTACGTGGTGTTTTCAGTTGACTATAGGTGACCTATTAACTAGTCTAAACAAGTACTTCAGAAAGTGTCACTGTCAAATCCGGCTTTATTGAACGTTCTAGCTTTAACATTTCAACTCGCTTGCACTGTGTCTTTATTGAGTGTTCTAAAGTTCAACTTTCAACTCACTGTGAACACCGGATCCAGGCTTAATTCGGCCCGATATACAGGTAAATATATTAATAATCTGTACAGAGTGATCCGTTGGTACAGCTGCACAAAATGCAATAATCACATAAGAACTTGGATTTTGTACTTTGCTTTAAAACTGTCGTTCGCATTCATTCATTTCGTTAATATTTACAATATGGTGAAAAGCTTAGCATTTACTATCAAATACAGAGCTACCACAAATAAAAGTAGACTTCGGTTCAGTTGTTAGGATATATACAGAATTTTCACTTGGGTATTAATTAGCAGGCCTAAAGCGTTTCACCCTGGCAGCAATTGATGGTTTCCCTCATGGTGGTGTATTTGTGAAATTTAAAAGTGCTCAGATGATTGGGTTAATATCTCAGTTCCACCATATAAAAAGTGGAACACTGACAGGATGATATATAAAGCTCTAATAGGCCTACCTAAATTTAAATGGCCAACCTCATCATACATCCCATTCACCATGTTTCTGTCTCACCGTGCACAGTGGCTCAGAGGATGACTCAATTACTAACGTGGGGACATATACATATCCTCACTGTTTAATATAAGTTTGTCTGATTCCTGGAACAACGCCTCTCCTTTACTCGACATCGAATGTGATACACCAGGGGAGTACTCAGGCTACTCCAAGGGCTGCAGTTCCTCCAACAAGTTTCGGGTGGGTAAAGGGGTTGGTGGCTAAAGAGTTGGGTTGTGTTGTTCCAGGAATCAGATGACCCTTTCCAGTCACTGAAACAGCCAATTAAATCAGGACCTCGTTGGGCAAATGAAGATATCTGACAAAACCTGCATTTCCTCAGGAGATTCATGCGGGAAAGTAAGTACAGCTACCTAGATCAGGGTTTTCTTCAGCATGCAACACAAACTGCAGGTTGGCCCCCTCACTTACCAAAGGTTTTTAGATTGGTTGGGGGGGGGGGGGAAACATCATGTTTACATTCATTCCGTGGAGCGTGATTGCTTGTACAAAACACTGTTTCTGATAAAGCGGTCTGTTTAAGGGGAAGCTGTCGCGACTATCCTTGTTCCTATCATTCCATTAGTCGTTACCAAAGTCTTTTCCCAAATGGAGCAGCCTTGTGCTGAGCAACACTGCTGTGACGGTGATAATGACACTTGGGATAAAAATTGCAGGTTCGTTAACAAGGGGAAGTTTCTCAGCTGACAACGTCGTTGTTTTTTCAAGGTTTTTTTTATTACATTTTTTACATTTTTTTCTAAGAAGTGATGGCACTCACACATCATATACCTAAAGAGAGCATCGGGTTTTACAAAAGTTATTTCACATTAGTACTTCTGTGTGACACGATGAACTGGCTAGAAATAATAAATAATGTCTATAACGGACGAGGGGAGAATTGTGTCAATACCCCCCACCCTTTATTGAACAAAGATCAAAGATCTCTCTCCCTTACCAGAGGTCACGTCAATATGTTGGGAAAATTTACGCATAGCAAACTAACTCACTAATAATAGCCAATATTGCTATAATTGGCAAATATTAGCTAATATTACTTTAACTGGCTGATATTCACGACTGTGACAATATACCAAATTATACACGGATCAAAGTTAAAATCATATGTGCAATTTTTTCCCCAATTACATAATCCTCAAAGCCTTAGGGATTTTATAGATAAGACTTTCAGTACGTAGGGTTGACCGATTGGACCGCTTGTTCTCACTAACCATACAGATAGGTGGAGCTGAAAACAGGGTCAAAATGTTGCACCAATGGGTCACACGTTGTGCGCATGTGTGTAAAATTATTGCATCTTGTTCAAGGAGACCCTGAAGCAAAAGCCAATCGCTGTTGTGCCCCTACCAAACCCAGGACACCCCCTTGGAACCCTTGGACTTCAACTCCCAGTATCACTCGCAAGCTGGGGGAAATGTACACAGATACCCTGGAGGTCCTTTGCATTGTGGGAATGTTGTCCAATGCAGGACAGAAATGCTGGGATCTGAAGCCGTCCCACGCCTGTAGCACTGCACCATGAAGATTCACACACTTGTTCAGTTGTTTTAATATTTCTCTGTTATTTTGTTCTTCAGTCACTAAAATTTCGCATTATTACGGTATTAAGTAATGTTATCTAATGCATGAACAAATAACTTTGTGAGAATTTCTGTTTAAAAAAATAGGTATTGTAACTTCCTTGTCCGCTCCATACCAGAGTTCCGTGGTTGATTGACATCCTTATCATTCCAATCACTGAATCATCAGTCACTACTAAGATCCAAGCAGCCACAGTTTCTTTCCACGGCAACGCGTAAGCCTTTCTTGGGCTGCAAATGCCCTCACAAGGTTCCCTGTTTTTCCATCTACCTATGCTCTGTTGTTGCTGGATACTCACACAAAAACCGAGGTTAGTACTGTGATTGACTTCACAGTACTTACTGACAACTCCCTCACTTTGAGCCTGCTGTTGTAAACACTTCCATTATCACATGCTGATATTCCTTAAGAGTAAATAATTAACAACAGTTTCTGTTGGCAGTGGTACCTCACTAAACCTCAGTCATCCTCAAGTGAACAATCAATGAGTTGGTTTTTGTTCTATTTTGAATAATTAACATAAACATGGAGTAAACTTTATAAATATAAGTAATTCTATTTATTATTCAAACTTAAGTGTAAGTAGCTAAAGAAACTCCTCATTTGCATTCATCAGTTACGCATTTTATTAAAATTTCCGTTAATGTCAATCCAGTGTGAGGTAATGTTTTTATATAACTGAAACTGAGTTGTTAAAAAGCAAATTTTTATTATGCTTGCAAGCATAATAATCTTTTATTATTTGTGCAGTCATACAGATGTGAAAGCATTTTCATTTTTAGTTGGTGTAGTTGTTGAAAGGGACTCTGGGATCTGGAATGGATTTAGGGATGGGGGGAAGAGTCGTACTGTTTGGATGTTCGCAAAAGTCAGCAAAACCACAGAAGTTTTCACAGTTTATGATGCATCATTTAAACCAAAACACATAGCCAAATTAATTTTAGGGTCTTATTCATCGCAAATTAATATAGTCTTAAATTCTAAAGAATCTTAGTCCGTCGCTTGTATCTGGGGACTGAACGGGAGTCAGAGCAGATGTGCTGTCTTATCTGCAGGCTAGGAGAGTCAGTCACTTGTACCTGGGGATGGACCAAGAGTCAGAGCGGTCTTTCAGGGGTTAACGAATGCATTAATTCAGATTAATCACATTACTCCCGTAAACACTCACTATATCCACCACCAGAAACCCTCCGTGCTGGCTCTACACCGCATAGTAGCCAACGGACGAGATTCCTCTTATAACTCTAATAAGCAACAATTACCAGTTAGTCCAGGGGCAATAGGTGTTAGTCCAAATGACGCCTCTCATCCAATAACAACGATTATTGTTAAAAAAACTCACTTCATTTCCTCAAAAAAGAGCGTAAAGCAGACAAACTAACACATAAAAGACACATAGAGAATGCAATTAAACACGAATCAAATGCGAATAGCATGTCAGGACAGTACTGATTGTGTCCCAGTGTTACACTGATTTGGTTTAAAAAGGTGCACACTTTGCTCTGTGAGATTTTGTAAAGTTTCCTCTGGACCGGGGCTACTCTCACTGCTGTGAAAACGCCATTTGGGCTCTTCCCTGCTCCTACTGGCCCCCCACCGGAGGGTGACCCTGCTACCCAGACTGATACCAGCCATCCATTCAACGCTATTATCTTGCCGGTCCCATCTTTTACTCTCTCCTCATGGAGAAAAATCTATATAAAATCTCCACTTGAGTGATAATGGTCATATGCCCCAGCCTTTTATTGGCGGTACTGATAGCTTTAGAAATCAGATGCCAGAGGATCAATAGAAGGGATTTTTACAACTAAGAACAGCAGCAAAAACCCCCGAATGAAGGAAAAGACAGAGTGCTGTTCATCTATCGGGACTTTGGCTGGGAGGTTCCTAACCGTTCCCTAGTCCCAAGAAGGGAGAGCCTCAATAGAAACTGAATTACTGGCTACTTTTTCGTACCAATTAACATTAAAGGAATTACATTAACGTGCAATTACAAAAGAACCGTGTGTTCTCTCAGGTCCGTCGATGCCAACCTCAGCCACATTCGGGACTAAAAATGTCTATCGAGTTAGCGTGAGCTTGCTAACCGCTGAGTGTCGGAAACTACAGAACGCCGGGTCAAGGGTTCTGAAAACCTGATGATTCGGGGTTATATAGAATGTGGTTCCCAATCTGCATCTTTCACTTTTTATTCCATAATTCAGCGGACATCATTAATGCCACCTTTTGTATCTTCTAAGTTTTTGTTGTTGTTGGGTAGGCTGCTGGAACGTTCCCAAATCATACGATTTTGTTTAAAATAATTTAATAAGCACTTTGTTTTACGAGAGAGTGTTATTGTTTTATTGTCTTCCCTCAGCCAACAACTGGCCGGCCTCTGCAGTGCTTTCTACACCTAATTTTATTTTATTACATCATATTTTAGTGCTCGGCAACAACACAAGGGAATTCTCCTCTCCACTTTTTCCCATGCAAGCGTGAAAAAGAGGCAAAAGCCACAGAAATAGCAACGACATCACACTTTGGTGGTCGAGGTTTAAAAAAAAAAAAAAAAAAAAAAAATACTATAATCATTTTCAAAGGGGGCACGGCTGGGACAACAGAGTTTATTAAGATGGCAGGGTTCAAAATAATAAGGATATTGCTGGTCGGACGGAGGTACCAGGTTGGACAGGGGTGGGGGTCGGACAGAGGTTCGGGTTGGGATGGGGGTGTGGGTCGGATAGAGGTACCAGGTTGGACAGGGGTGGGGGTCGGACAGAGGTTCGGGTTGGGATGGGGGTGTGGGTCGGACGGAGGTACCAGGTGGGGTTGGCTTTCCATCCCTCTAAGCCCACCCCGCACCCCTGTCCCACCCATCTCGTGCTCCCCCCTGCCAGCTCAGGGTCTCTGTCTTTAGGACCAAGGCACCTCAACATGTCCTGCACAAAACCATCGTATCCCTTAAACTGCGTACCTAATTAAAAACCAGATCTAAAAAACAAACAAACCATAAAATACCTCTCTCATCACAGTCACATTAAGAGCTGGTTAGTTTACAGTTTTTAAAAGCCATTTGTTATCTCAAACTGCAAGATGAATTTAATTAGATAAAACAATACGGAGTAATTTAGCCCAGGACAAATACATAAAGGATATTGATAAATACATAAAGCAGACTGAATCATCGATTCACCATGGTTTCCACTGAAAAATAGAGAGATGAATTCTAACAATTCTAACTTATATATTGTTTCCAATGTGAAAAGTATCTAAATTTGTCTGGACCTTCTTCTTGGGGGAGGGAGCTAATGATTTTTCTTCTCATTGGCCACAGAATGAAAGCCTTTTTTTGCATTACAATATCATTTTTGAGAGAAAAACAAAGCAAAGCAAAAAAGGGTGTGTACCTGGGAAAATAAAGAGAAATGCGTGAAAACACTGCGAGAGAAAGCTCCTCCTTTCCTCATTGTGACTAACCCTAACCCATAGGACAGTACACTTTGCTTATGAAAGTCCCAACAATCACTTTTTATGAAGTTATAATGTTAAAGTTTAGGACTGAGACAATACCAATCCATTTCATCCTTAGATGATTATAATCGACACTGCGCAAGAATAAAAATCAGTCTGGAAAGGGGTGAGTGTTTTCAGGGTGATATGTTACAGGGTTGCTCCTCGTTCAGTGGCTGGGAACCCCCCTCGGGTTCACGGTGAAGAGAGTGAGGGCTCTCCGGGGGAGGGGTGAGCTGCTGTGATGTCCTCAGCCTGGAGAGGAACGCAGCGGGGCAAGGGGTTCCGTGTTCAAAAAGGAGAAGAGATCTGGTAGCAGATACGGCCGCAGATCTGACGATAACTGGGCAGAGACAGTGTTTACCCTCCTAATGGACTCCATCAAAGGGCCGCTTTCTCGGCTTGTCTTGGAGTCTCACTCTGAGCTCATAAAGGTGTCACACACAGAGAGAGAGAGAGAGAGGAGCTTCCCACAGGAATGGAGGGTACAGAAGGAGACGGGCGGCCAATGGGAGAGTGAAGGGCGGCGGTGGTGGCGTCTCGCTGTCGTGACTCGCGGACGAGGAACTCACAGCCCTGGGAGAGAACCCAGGGAATTCCTGGACGAGGAGGGTGGGGGGGGGGGGGGGAGTTTATGGTGATGCTCTGTTTGCAATTCCTGCCTGGCGCACAACAATACGGCACTTAGCTCTCCAGAGGTTAATGGAAATTTTATGGGCCCGTCCTGCAATCATGTGACCCCTGGCGTCTCCCGGCCTCCCCCCCAAGCCTCGTTACGGGCCAGATCAGAAAGACGGCGCATCAGAAGCGGGCCGCTCTGCGCTTGGGCCAGGAGAGGCTCGACTAGGGGGCGGTGGGTGCGACCGTCTCCCCAGCCCTCATCAAAGGCTTCAACCGTTCTGCCCATGATCAAATTTACAATGGCATGGCACGACTCCACTCTTCACATGTCTTTCTCTGCAGAGAGAGAGAGAGAGAGAGAGAAAGAGAGAGAGAAATCAATGCCCTTCCGTTCACACGACACTGCAGGGCCGTGCTGCTAAGGCTGAATTAATGTCCTTAGTTCGATAAATGGCCGAGGATTGCATCATAAAACAGGATGAAAGATTGTGTCTCGAGCACAGCGAAACTTTTAATAACTCAAAATGACTTCCCTTAATGGGTTTTATTCATTTTAATCATTAGAGTGTCAATGATGATTATGATCCAATAAGACGGCCGTGATTGACGGGCAGGTCCGGGCATGGAAACTCCTTCCTCCGACGTGACCTGAAGGTGACTGCCTGACTAAGCTGGGAGAGGAGCACCAACTTTCAACAAAACTTCAAGTACAAAGCCAAGACATAATTTACATTTACTGCGTAGAGAGTTCCCAGTCAATTAGAGCGCTCGTGCTCTTGCGCTCTCTCTCTCTCTCTCTCTCTCTCTCTCTCTCTCTCTCTCTCTCTCTCTCTCTCTCTCACACACACACACACACAC
>JAOVYW010000040.1:794141-805178 GCA_025775045.1 Hiodon tergisus
CACACACACACACACACACACACACACACAAAACCCGCTGGTTCCACGTCTAATGAACGGAGTCTGTGTGGGCATTACCAGCAATACGACACACACGATGCTGGCAGGTCATTGGCCGATTCTCAGCCTTGCTCTTCTTGGAGCGCAAGCTAAAAAACTGCACATGGACACACTTCCGCTGGACTAACATCCAGCTACACTCGCACACATCCCTGCTATTTCGGTCACAATTGCCTTTAGAATTTTTTCAATAAGTTGGCAAACAATGGCCGAGACAGCGTTATCAGAATTGGCCTTCCTGTGGTAGGAGTTTAACACAAAGCATTGACGATACTGTAGGAACAGACAGTAGAGATCGGAGAAAGCTCATTGTGGGAAACAAAAACTACTACTAAATAATGATGCATTAGTTCTAATACAGACGGCTAAAACCTTTTCTCCTTACACAGCAGATGATCAAATAGCGTTTATTTGTACAAGAGCACATATCTTGCTACCAATAAATGACAGACATCTACCCATCTGCACACAGACACACACTCTTATTTGTCTGTGTTAAATTCATGCCAAGTTGATGTAATTCAGTTGCAAAAACCATACAATTATTGTCAGCCGTCACAGGGACTGAACATAATACAACAGAGTATGTGCATAAGACATATTTACATCCATCAGAAAAAACCTGCAAGGGGTGTTGCACGCGGAGATCTTTATCTGAAGATACTCTCTGTGCTTTTCCATAATGTGTTTAAATTGACTACATTGTTTCCTTCAAGCCCCTGGCATGGAACCAAGAACACTCAAACGAAAATGTCATTGAACAGCCAAGTTGGAGAGAGTGCTGACCCAGGCTGGCCTGGACAGCAGAGCGAACAGCCTTACTGCCAGAAAATCAATCCACTAATCCCACGGATTGCGGCTGGGTAAAAAAAAAAAAAAATTATTGATAAATGAAACCTTGTCAAATTTTATCCACACAAGATGGAGGAAACCGTAACCACAATAAAATCCATGCATGTTTCAAAACCAATCTTCCCACACCATTTGGAACCTCACACCTGGTTTAAAAAAGCACAACCGATTAAATTCAACAAGACACTTCGGTTTTCACATCCTCCACTAAGGCGATTTAATCGATTTAAGGCGATTTAATTGGAACTGCACCGGTTTTCGACATTCAAAAGCAACTTAAATAATCATCATTCTCTATATCAAATAGCAACACAGTGCAAATCAGTAAATTGCCAACAAAACTGATTGGGATTGTTTACAAAGTGGAGAGGACGGACGTAGGTGCATAAATCTATGCTACCGTCCACGGAGGAGAAAATATTCTACATTACCTAGGGAACCAGAAACGCACAATAAGAAATTGTACTCCCCCAAAAATACTATCAAGCCGTGTGAGTAACTTAGCTCAAGTTTGCTACAAAGCATTCCAACAGGTTTTCTGGCCTACCAGTTATGCAAAGGTTAGCGGCAGCGAAACTTAGCACGATTGATAGTTAGCTAGTTAAGTCGTTGAGGTGTAGCGTAGCAACGGGGACATATTTAAGTCTATCCGCAACTCGTGTTTAATTGGGCATTGGGTCATGCCCCTCATCGCCGCTGCTATGGTCTTCATAGTATACATCAACAACAACAATAATAATACTACATTTATAAAAAAAAAAGCTTACCACATAATAGAATATTCAACATATTATAATAATATTCTAACGGGTGTTTTATGACATCGGCAACCAAGCTGTATCTTCTCTTATAAATTTAGCAGATACAATAGGAAGCCTGTTATTCAAATAACTAGAAAAAAAGACTCATTATCACGAGTAGTGATACCTGGGACAATATTATGCGGAGTTTGTGCCATTTCAAACTTTTAAATCTAGCCAGATGATTGTGCCGCAAGTCAGGCCTAGCCAGTCAGCTTGCTAACCAGCGAACTGCACCTCGTTTTAATTAATTCCCGCCATGATGTTATCTTTTTATATATATATACACACACATTTTTAATGTAGCTACTCAGATGTGACAACAATGTAACAAAAACGACGAGATCTGTACTACCGAACTATCCACTGCCACAAAAGCATTTAACGTTACAGCGTACTAGCAAACCAAGAACCCGTTGTCGCAATTGCATTGTTGCTAGCTAAGATACTAGTTTACGGCGGTTTTTGTTCATAGCTCCAGTGAGGACTCTTTGAACGCGTTATTAAAGCGGAATAGCTAGCCAACTGCTTTGGAGGGGAACTAGCAGCCTGGATGAGTACCGAGTTTTTGGGTCAACGCTGTGTGAATTGCTAGTTAGAGTTATCCCGTTAGCTAACTACAAAGATAGTTAACACGCTACATACCTGGTCTCGGATTTTGAGAACCACCATGTTTCAGCGGCGGCACAGGCTCTCATGCAGAAAAAATGAAATTCCTTATTTTAACTGTGGTATTTTGGGACCCCGGGCTCCCGTGGGTTAATTCCTCCCTTTTTTTATTTCGGCTTGCACTCGGACTGCGCTTCCTCTTCCCTTCCTGAAATAGACAAACACAGGAGGCACAAACTCCACAACATTACCGCCACGGTCACGCTGCAGTTACAAGACAATTGATTGGCTTGAGAAGGGTTTGGACTTGAAGTAAAATTGCCAGTGGTTGGTTAGGCTTTGCGGATAGACGTCAATCATGGAGAATAAAGACCAGGGGAGGCCGCCATACCTATCCACCGCTGGTTTAACTGCAACATCATTGTCATTTAGGTTCTGAAATATCGCCAGCCTTCTATATAATTAAATGCAATATGCACCCCGAATGAGTGGTGCGTACTACAAGAGCAATGGTGTCGAGGTATATTTGAAATTTTTATTTCACTGTAACGTGGTTTAAAATTGGGTTATGGTTTAACCAAGATTCCTTTCGTGATCAGGGTAAAAATTGTCTCGCGGGTAGATGACGAATATTATTTGTGAATATTTTATTTGTTTATGTGTTTGTTTAATGCCAGTTTGTTTGCATAGCAAATCGGAGATAAGCTAGTGCACACGTTTACATTAACATGTCAAGCAGAACTACTTAGACACGTTTAAATTGAATAATTCAATTTCTGCGACAATGCAGGTAGATTACCTGTGTTGAATCTGGAATTCGCATCAGCTTGACACTAAGTCACGTGATTTCCCCCGTGCCACGCTTAGATCGGCATATATGTAATGTATGTTATATATGTTTAGCTGTAATTAGTACAATCCGAATTAAGGACAGTGACTTGTCAAAATGAATCAACATCAGTTAACTAATTTTAAAATTTCAGCCAGCCTCAATTTGTAAATATTAAGACACACATTGGCAAAAAATAAACTACAAAAATGTGTCATTGGGACTCTATTTAAATGTAGTTACCTCCTGACTTACTGCAGGTTATCTTTTAGTTTTCAAAACACAAAAGTCTGAAAGGATTTAAAAAAAAATAATGTTTCTTGGATGATGATTGGAAGTTAATACCCTCTATATCTGTCTGACACTTTATGGTATCTATATATATATATCATTTTTAGGAATGACAAGGCCTGTATTTTACACATTCCGTTCACCATAAAGGGCTAAAGTATTTTCTGCAGCCCTTGAGATGAGCTACTGTCAGGGGTGTTCCCATGACCCTTGTCATTCAGATACTTATGCTGTAAACACTGGCCCCCGCTGATTACGTTTTTATGGATATAGTTTTCTTTATGGTCCCACAGAAGGGGGGAAACACAGGCTATTGCCTGTCCGACTCTTGAAAAGGACACTTGTGATTCCGTCACTGACCCTCGTGATTGACGTGACACCTGGCAGGCTTACGAGGGGAGGAAAAAATAGCCCAACTTTGTCACTGAATAAGGCTGACCTTTAGTGCAACTAGATGTTCCAGTGATTGATGACAATGCATGTGGAGAATTATATGGACCTAAAGATATTCAGAAATATACCGGTTCGCTAAAGGCACATGGCCGTGGATTTCCTATATTTATTGCCGAGGCGCCACCTAGTGGAAACTTTGGAAGATAACTTTCAAAATGCAATTTCAGAAAAGTTGTCGATCGACCACTAAACTCAGTTCGAATCTTCCCCTTGCGCAGGCTATAATTGATTAACTATAGCATGCAGGCCATCCTTTGTTAAGTATTTTATCCCCACCAACACATATTTCCGCAATGTCTCTGCTGGCCTTTGATATCCCAAAGCCCGACTAATGTAGCAGCTAATTCTGTGAATTCCTGATTCTGATTATCATCCAGGACTACCGCCATGCCACTTCATTGACCTAAATGCCCACCAAGGCTGACTAAATGAAAAAGCATTTTTTCGATTGATCTAAAATATCAGAATGTACGTTGTCTATATGCGTGTGCCTTTAATAAATCTGTAATTAAGTGGTTGTGTTGGGTGGATGTCAGCCCTGTCTGTCTGCCTTGGCACTCCTTTTCATCTCATTGACAGAAAATGTGGGAATAAATATTTCTGTTCTGGGCTCTTTGGTGAAAGGGGCCCCCTTCCACTTTTTCAGGCATTCTGGGATGAATATTTCCGAACACAACGACTGTTGTAAAACAGGCTGGGCTTTTTTTACGTCCAAATCCATTCCACAACACGGATGTGTAAAATAAGCTGTAGAGCCTAATCCTTTTGGCAAAGAATACCTTAAAATGCTTTAGGTATCATAAAGCAGGACTCGTACGTGGCCACCAGAGTCGGTATTGGCATGATCCGAATCCAAACCCGTGATCCCTGGATCATAGGGCTCAGCCGATGAAAAAGCTGTAGGCTATACAGCTTATCCAATACGCTCAAATGCTTATTTGCCTGTTTTGTAACAACGTGTCCATTATTATTTTACATCCACCCCTCTTGTCCTCTCTCCTTTAGTTTTCATGTCCTCTCTATTGCGCTCTCTCTTACCAGGGTGGGCGTTGTGGGAGAGGAAAGCACCACTCCACTGGTCCCTACAATGCTCTCTTCAGGTTGCCTGGGTGATGTTCAGGCACTCTGCCACAGCATTAGGCTAATGTCCCCATCTGCGCCCGTCACGTGACGAACAAACACAACAACCTGGTCAGCCACTTCCCTGTCAGGCTTGTAAAAAGGCTTCTGTGTTTGTGAGGGGCCTGACCTTTCTGGAGAAGGAGAAAGTGTTTCATAGAATACCGCTCAGGAGAACAGATTGGAATTAGCCTAGTTTGCACCTCTGTGTGTTTCCGGTTCACAGGTAGTCTTGAGAAGGGATTTAAATGAAACCCCGGGTGAAGCCGTATGTCTGCTTGGAGGACGTGTCTGACAGGATCATCCTACCAACGTTAGGTGGACTGGATGGTTTCGGGAGGTTAGGGTATTAGTTTGGCCGAGAGCTGAGTCTATCCGCGTATATCCCTCTGTGCCTCGACCGCTACAGTGTGGACTTCAGAAAATAAGGAAGCCCTGTCCGCACAACGGCTCAGTAAATCTGTCAGACAGTTGTTTTACCAATTAAACGCATTTTGATTTTACTATGTTTAGAAAACCTTGTGCAAAGATGGCTGAGGTCATTATTACAATGAACTGGAAACCAAACTAGAAAGGTATTTTCACTTGAAATGAATTATTTTCAGGAGGTCAAATGAATCATCCAAACTCTGACCCCAGTAAACCCTACTTAATCAGCTTAGTGGGATGAGGAACACATTGAAATACACGCTAACCCAATTCAGATAACAAAGAACAAAGGAGATTAGTAGGGTTGACTAGGGACAAAATGAAACTTAGGTGTTTATGAACCTTGTTTTGGGGTTTAATAAGCTTTTTATTTTCTGTAAAAATAAATTACTCCGCATGAAAGTTGTAATGGGCAGAATATTTTCATCATGATGGTGATGATGCGACATGCGGTCACATTTCCGTGGAGATCTGATTAAACAGTAATGACTGATAAGACAGGCGCCAGGTGAGAATGTTCAAAACAGGGGCGTGACTTAATTTGGGTCCCACTCTGAATCTTATCCAATTAATTTTACTGGTCTTCTAACTGCTTAAGTCAATCAAACGAAGCGCTAAGCCTCTGGGCTGTCCTTAAGAGTGTAGCCAGACGTGGAGATGTCACACGTCCCAAGTAAAGAACTTCTCTCTACCTGGGAAGTCTGCTTTCATAGATGTAGTGTTTTCCTCCTGGAATGTGGGTATTTAAAATGTGTAGTTGCATTTTCCCCATGTTCTCAAACAGGAAAGTGACTAATTGTATGAAATATATGTTTTATTCAGTTGGAATTAAGCCATTCTCTACAGTTGCGTAAGAGTTACACATAAATGTACGACAGACTATCGGCAATGGTTAAAAAGCGATATTGCTGTCCCTTCGTATTTGTATTAAATGCTAAAACCCCTACCTCATGTTTTAGTGCACAATGCATTAATGCAGTTCATTGAATCCCTCTGATAGCCCATTTACGTTTACCCAACAGAGTAAGAGTTAAGCCTCTGCGTGTTTAAGAGGATCAGCTGCTTGGCTGGGGTCTGGGGTCTGGGGTCTGGGGTCTGGGGCCTTAATTATTTCAGGGAGTGATTGTGTGTGACCATTTAAAACTCACTAGCAGACACCGGAGTTCTGTCTCTACATTATAAGCAGTATCGTTGCAGTTTGGAAAGCAGGAATATTTAAGTCATTTGACAAGTATTGATGAGACACGATGGGCTTCATATATTTGCCTCTTTGTGATAAAATTAAAAACACGAATTCTTCCTTGTTTCATTGCTTTGGGAAACGGGAGATCAATAAACACTTCCTACCTCTTCATTGTCAAGTGGTACCAAGCAGCAACTTTCACGCGGACGCGCACTAAGACGGGAGACGGTTTCTCGTTTCCCTGTATGACCACGTGGTGGCAGTATTTCGCGTTTTCAGCAGCATTCAGGAATAAAGACACAAGCTGTCCTGTATGTGAGAACTGTAAACGCTCACATACTGTGCCTTGCAAACATTCACTCAGTACATTCCAAAATTCACAGACTACGGACTGGAATTTTTTTATGTCTGGCAACGATTTTAGGAACACTGGAAAAAAACAGGCCTATAAGAATATTGAAACCAATGACATTTTAGTGTATGGGGGGTTACTAATTTCACTGTGATATTTCACATAAAATAATTTAGCATTTTAACTGATCATTTGATTTTAAAAATTATGGAAAGAAAAAAACGTAGCCCTTACTTATTTACTTATTTTATTGAATAATAGCAATAGCATTGACCAGTGAAGGGCGGTATTCAACTGTAATCTCTACTTTATCTTGAACAAACCAGCCAGTGTCTGGGGGAACATACTCTGCTTGCCGTGCCACAGCTGTGCTGTCTTGCTGTCTGGGCATCTCCGGCGCTGTCTGGGAACGGTACGGCACAACGTCCTGGTTAACACGCCGTCTCGTCAGGTCAGGAATGTTAACTGCCAGGCGTAACAGCTGAAGATGTAGCCGCGTTGTTTATTATCTGGGTGTCCCAATCAGCAGATTCCTCATCCTGCGTGAACTTCCGAGCCAAGACCCGTCACACAGTCAGACACATCCCGGAGAGCACACAAAGGCTTGATTCACACCCAGAGCCCCGTTCGGGACTCCTGAGTGTCCGGGCAAATTTCATGCATGGCAGACAATCTCCGACAACCACTTCATATATGTGAGATCCTGATCATAAGCCAAACTAGCCCTCCCATAAAGGCTGTTTTGTGCTGAGGGTGTCATTTTTTTGTAGACCAAGTCACCAAGCAGAACTTTCAAAATATATGAATTATAAGTCTTCACCCTTCAAACCACAGACTGCCCAGGCTAAAGTGTCTCTTAACTGTGAAAAAAGGGACCCCAAAATGAACTCTAGCGCCAAAATACAAACCCCTGTTTTTTTTTATGCCCAGTTATTATCAGCAATTGTGCTAATGCGTCTGGGCTCATTGCAGCGATGTGCTGGGAGGGCGTTCAGTTCTCCTTCACTCCTAGTCACTTTGAGCCACCCAGCTCTTTTCTACACTGTGCAGGATACACACCCACCCGGGCTCCTTCCCCCTCCTTTAGCCTGCAGCGAAAAACTGACATTCAATATAAAAGACAAAACATTATTTTCCCACTCTCGACTTGCTCAGCGGGTAAAGGGGCTTGATCAACCACAGACCGAGCCCTGTGAGCTGGCCTCCCAAGTGGCTAAAGTAAAAAAACAAACAAATTCCCAAATCTCAAATTAAAATTTTCTGTACACACTGTGAACACAAGGGGGCACTACAACTCTACGAAAAGACCCAAACTACACACCTTCCCCTCGTTAAACCTGAGTGGATTAATAACTACCACACGCAATTAACTGTAAACACCTGCCTCGGTAACGCAATTCAAAGGTCAGTTCGTTTTTTTCTCCGTTCTGACATTTCTTAAATTAAAAGGAAATCACGGACAGTCAGAAAATCTAATTCAAATTCAAATAATAAAAAAACTTTATTGGCAGGACAAAATTAATTTTAGTTTTTCCAAAGCAATTTATCAATTAACATTAATACAAAACCCTCTACTACAATAACAACAACACTCTCATTTCCCTCCCTCTCTACAGTGGGTGCTCGTGAGTACCTGTATGGTCCAGTGTGTCTGTCAGTTGGTCAGTTTTGTCAGTCAGTCTCTCTGGGTGGGGCAGGCAGCTACATATCGGGCTGCCAGCTCTGTTGTCTGCTGCTCCTCTCGCAACAGAACTTGCCGTTACTAGGTCAGAGGTCAGCTGGAATGTTGTGGGCTTATTGGTCAGTTTGGGGATGAACATATCCCCGGGCAGTAAAGCAGGACCTGCATTTCTGTCTCAACCTCTCCCTGTTTAAAGCGACAACGCCGACTTGTTTCTTTGGCAATCCAGGGTTTTTAGTGCCGAGCAGTTTCAATGGCCTGGCTGTGGTCAACCCTTGGTCAGGATCTGTCTGTTTTGTGTTTTTGACCCTGATCAGGTATTCTGCAGTGTTAAATTATTTTTCCAGGGCCAGATAGCATTGTAATTTATTGTGTGCTTCAAATTTGTTATCCTTTCCTGTTTACTTCATAGTTGATTTCCAGATTCAGAATATTTTTTCAGCTAGGAGTTTTTGTTGGTGCCATTCTGAAGCTCACTGGTGTCAGCTTGGCCCAGTTGGCTGATCTACCGGTACATACCAGGTATTTTAGTATCTCTTACACACATAATCAATGGGCCCGACCTTCCCGATGTCTACGCTTTTAGGAGCGTTACTTCCACTGGGAATTTGAGTATCAGTCGGGAATATTTTAAACGATTTAAATATTAAAATTAAAACAATTAATCATTTCGAATCCCCCCCCAAAAAAAGTCGTATTTACGTCGTTACACGCTGAACTACAGGTGTGTTTGGGGAATCGACATTTCTGTCTTTTTTCTAAAGAAGGTAGGTGGCGCCTTCAGGGTGATAAATGGAGGACAGCTGAACGGTGTTCATCACCGTGTATGAAAGAGTGGGGAGTGAAGCGCGACGGAGAGTTATGGGCCGTCTTGTTCTCAACTCCACAGGCGGCTGCGTGCCTTTCCCCCGAGCGCAGGATTGTTAATTCGTCTTCGTGAGCTCCCGTGGGGTGAACAGGTTCTTAAACTCCGCGGCCAGGTGCCGTTTGTCAAACCAAAAAAACGAATTCCCAGACCGGACTATAATTCAACAGATAATCAGTTTCCAAAGACGGTCACATCAAATTTACTATAAACGCCCACTGTGGGAGTCCAGGCTAAATAGTCGATTCAAAGCGCAAATAATGGTTTGCAATAAGAAGATAAAATACTCTTCACGCGCACACCAACCCTATTTCAATATAATATTTGATATCTTCGATGGAAATATTGAAGCATCACAATAACACCTGCTAGGACCAAAGTGACGATAAGACGCAGCATCGTGGCGCTATGATTAAAGCGTCAGCCTCGTAAAACCTCTGCACTGTGGTTGTAGTACACATGACTTTACACCGGCACCGGGTAAACTCTTTGTAGTGACTAGGTAGCGCGCTGCCTTTGGATCGCGCAAGTGGAGCTCGAATCTGGCTTGTAAGTACCCCCGGGGGACGTTTTAATAACAATATAAGTTCGGGCAAGGCGCAAAGTTTCGAACGCTCTATAGAAAATAACTGCTGTTGTGTATGCAATTAGTTATCTTTCATACCCGCTAGAGGGTAGTAACAATCCATTTAAGTAATTTAGTCTGGTACTGGGAAGCGTCAAACCACGAATTCCCGTATGGAATAATGACCGAGATCTTCTGAGATTTTTTAGAAGTGGCATGTTATGCTCGAGCACTAAAAAATAATAAACTGCTCCAGAAGTAGTGGTGGGTTGGAGGGGGGAGGAAAAAAAAAAAAAAAACAGGGACTGTGAGAAAATCAATTTTAATCATATATATATTTTAAATCCACAAGGTGTTCACTTAAAAACCGATTGTGTCAGTTACGAAAAACGTTAACAGGTCAGGTGACGCACCACAGTCAGAGAATTTGAGTTAACATTTTATTAGTGTTATACTGATTTGAGCCGCTCAAATGAACAATTTATTAGCGTAATGCAAACACTCTAGATCCTCTCAGTCCTATTTCAGTCTGTTAAAACAATGACATTCTGAATGTTGTTTTTGTTAAAGAAAAATAAGAAAATAGAATTGACAGTACATTTAGGCACACTAGACACATACTGTACGCAAATATGCATAATTCATTACCATAGATTAATATTTACAGGGCATTTTTTTAAAAACAAGTCCCGCATCATAGGGGAACCAACGGGTTACACGTAAAGACTTCTTAATACAACTGCCACCTGAGCAAGTATTTCAGGCAGAAAGTGTTGGCACCTCTCAATTTGATTGGGTGGGGTCTGCGCCTCATTCAGGGACGACAGACTCGGGAAACACGAAAGAACGAGCCGTCTCAACTTTCCCGACTTCACTGGCAACGGCCGCTCAAATCAACGTGAAGAGGTGCGCTAACTTACTGGAGCCAGAAGTTTGGTAAATTATCGTA
>JAOVYW010000040.1:820146-831812 GCA_025775045.1 Hiodon tergisus
GTGGGGGTGTGTGGGGTGTGTGTGGGGGGGGGGGGACTTACATCCCTCTGTTGTTCTCTACCCCAGGGACCTCACAGTGACATCATCAGTCTGAGATTTCCATTTTCGTAAATATGTGAAAAATTGGGAGAGATTCTACAGTAACATATCTTTGGCTCGGAGATGCAAAGCGTCACAATATACAGTGTCTTTGGTGTGATGGCAGGTAGTCTGCTCTGAAGTGACCTCTAGCTCTCTCTGGTTCCGGCCCGGTCCACAGACTCCGTAGCCAGCAACAGTGCCCCGGGCTCCGGACCCAGCTCCCCCAATGGAGTGTGCAGCGACCTGGGAGCAGACAACGGCACCTCCTCCCTGCCCACCACCGCTCAGACTGAGGTACCGGAGTTGGACCACGCGGTCACAGACACGCACAAAGACACAGGCAAACTGACACACAAACACACACAGATACACGCACAAAGACACAGGCAAACTGACACAAAGTTGTACTGACACACAAACACACTGAGATACACGCACAAACGCACAGGCAAACTGACACAAAGTTGTACTGACACACAAACACACACAGATACACACACAAACGCACAGGCACAGAAACACAGACAAAACAGACGCCGGCTATCAGGTCCACCTAAAAGAAGTTCTGTGTCTCATTTTATCCCCCAATTTGTTGTCTCTTGTTTCGTTGTAAAGAACAGGCAGGAAAACGAAATTTTATACTTCTTTGTACAAATCTCGACATAACTGAATTTATACTTATTTTAACTGCACCTCCCTAGCCTGTGCTGCCAAACATTTTTCTCTCGATCACAGTAAGCTTACAGTGACAACGTTTTCGGTTTTTGTTCCCGAACCGTTTCGTTAAGTCAGTGCTCAGGTCCGGGAACATCACTGTTGTTTCCATGGCAGTTTCCTGCTGGCCTGCTTATTACACGTCATTACATCCTGTCTGAAGGGAGATGGTACAAAATGCTATGTGTATGTGTGTGTGTTGTTGGTTCATTTCAGTTGTTAAGCGATAAAACCCACTGGCTTGCATATAATTACTCGTAAAAATGAACGAGCAGACTCCTCTGTTGACACTGTATGGACAGTTGATTGAACTGAGCGATTTGTAAATATGAGAATTAAAAAGGAAATATAGTTTGGGGGCGGGGGTCAGTGGCTAGGGGGCGCCAGAGAGGCTGTGCACAACCCTCCCCTCAGGCACAGTATGGTGAAAATGACTCCTCACATGTGAACAGCGCAGGACGCGCTCAGCTCCCTGGGAGAGTGTGACCGCCCTCAGGAGCTACCCTACAGCGGTCCTCAAAGAGAACCAGACGCGGTCACCTTGTGCGCAGTGAAGCTTTTCTTACACCGGTTGGGTGCCTCGTTACCACTGAGGCCCGACCTTCTGCGGGTGTTCAATGGCGTCTTCTCTTAAACGGGGGGTTTTAAACCTGCGTTCCTTCAGCACCTACACATCAACTGTCAAATTTACGTTCTGGCAATCCTACAGTTTGGGTTGCTGCTCAGTTGTTCAGTTGTTTTATAATAAAGAAGCATATCGATTAATCGGGGCTGCCCATATTAAGAGATTAATCAGGTTGATTAATCAGCTGATTTGATGTTGGATTGATTTTTTTAAATTCATCACACACGGTTAATTGTGACATAGTGAATAACGGTTAATAGTGACACAGTGATAGTATGGATGGTTGAATGCCACTGTGAGGTTAACCCTGGAAATAACCCCCAAACCTTAACCTCTGTAGGATATTACTGGCTAGTTTCAGGAGTCCAAAAGTGGCACAATTGTATCCCATTGACTGCACAACAGAGATAGATGTGACTAACATTTAAAAAATAAAGGATAATTTTAACAACTACTGTTATTCAATTAAGAAATTGTTTAATGGCTGTCAAAGTGATGAAAGAGCGTAAGCTCACATAGAAATCTACTTCCTGTAGGGGAACAGCTGGAGGTTACGCAGTGTAACAAAGGTGTTTGGTACATTTAATAGTGCTTATTTATCCACAACAATAACAATGGTGGATGATGAGCACAGAATTCCGAAAATGTGACAGTAGTTTTTCATGCTTGCTTTTGCGAACCGCGTAGCCTCCCTCTCGAGTTCACGCCGTGTCCCAGCGTTTCCGCGTTTGCTCGGGTTCTGTTACGCCCCAGGGCCGCCCGCGGGGCAGACAACACGGTGAACCGTATTTTTGGGTTAGGCCCAGAGCGCGCATCCCTTCACGAGACGCGCCGGCTGTGTTTTTGTTCATTCCCGCAGTCTTCCCGTGACATGTCAGGAGAGAGACTGGGGGACATGAGGGGTGAAGGTGAGGGGAGAGCTCCCTTTTTCATCCTAATTGATATCCCAGACGCTGGTAGCTCCGGACCCCCCAGGTACTAAAAACACGATGAGCTGTTATGGTATTGACACAAGCCCCCCTCCCCCCGAAAGGCACCGCTGGACCCAGAAACCGCCCGCGGGCACTTCCTGTTTACTCCGCCAGCGAGGGGCTTTTGTTGGGTCGTTATGTGGAGCGCTCCCTTTCTGGGGGAATGGGTCCCCAGGGCCCCGTTCGAGCCTCACGCTGGCCACAGGAAGTGCGCCCCACTGCCGAGGAGGTGAAGGGAGGACACTGGGTAACAAGACTACGTCACATAACCCCACTCCCTGAACACACAGCGTGGGTCTTTCCCCAGTAGAGTTGTGTTCTGCTGAGATCAAAATACTGCCGGCTTTTTATCGTCTTCGAGGAAAGGGATCATGCCAAGGCCATGTCAAAATCCATCTCATAGAGCTGAATATCCATCTCACAGAGCTGAATATCCATCTCACAGAGCTGAATATCCATCTCACAGAGCTGAATTATGTCTCACAGCGCTGAATATCCGTTTCACAGAGTTGAATTACATCTCACAGCGCTGAATTCAGTGCTCATTGCTGAGTTCAGCAGATTTGCGCTATGCTGTTGGTCTGAGGAACAGCCAATCACGACAAGAGCCTGTGTAAGTCTCTCTCTCTCTCTCTGTCTCTCTCTCTCTGTCTGCCGTGTAGCGTCTGCACTCCCACCACCGGAACCTGAGGCCAGAGGACTCCATGACGATGCTCACCCTCTACACCTCCCCCTCCCTACCCAACATCACCCTGGGTCTCCCGGGCACGTCCTCGCCCATACGAGTGAGTTAGGTTCCCCTCGGCCCCCTCCTCGGTCCCACTCTGCGTCCGGGCGTTCAGATGAAAATAAGCCCCGAAGTCAAGCATGCACGTCCGGCCCTAATCAGACAACCCCAACCCTTCCCGAGAGTCTGACCCTCTGTGCGCCCTTTAGGCGACGGATCTTTCCAACCCACAGCCGAGGAAGGGAGCCCGGTACCAGGGTTGGGGCATCAGGTTCTTCTCACGGGCTTTTTAACCCTTGCTTCGCTGTGCCTGTTGAAAGACCAGCCGTCAGTGGCTCTGAGGATTAATGTATGGCCCGGGGGAGGCGACCTCTGACCCCAGAGGATTTATACCCCTTGGATAAATAATGGATGGCAGTGTCTGGTGTCAGCCTTAACTCCCATCTCTCTTTATCACCTCGTTCATCACAGCCCTTTAAAAAGTTAAAGCAATTGTGTGCTTAGCTGTAGCTCCAGATAAGAAGATGGACATGTTTTATTTGGGTTCTTTCCCCTTTGTGTTTATAGAGCACAGAGGATATTTCCTGACACGTTTACCATTGAGACGCACCAAACGCACCAAACAAAAACACAGTTAAAGGCACTTCCATACATTTTGCACGGAGCATTAAAATTCTCCATTTGTGCTTTCAAAGTTTTGTTCCTCTAAATTCCGTGACTGTAAGTAACGTCATTCTACACCAAACAATTCAGTTCCGCACACCATTCCACATAAAATCCAAACACACCAGCTACGCGTCCAAAAAAAATGATGCGTTCCAAGGAAAGAAAAACTTTTTTCTCACGCTCTGTGTCAGTTACCTTTCTCCCTGTCTCTCACCCCTCGCTCTCTCTCTCAGTCATCCAATGCCCCAGGCTGCCACTCTCACTCTCTCTGTCACTCTCAACCCTCTCCCTCTCTCTCTCACTCTCACCCCCTCTCTCTCTCTCACCCCTCTCTCTCTCACTCACCCCTCTCTCACCCCTCTCACTCTCTCTCTCTCTCTCTCTCTCTCTCTCACTCACCCCTCTCTCACCCCTCTCACTCTCTCCCTCTCTCACCCCTCTCTCTCTCTCTCTCTCTCTCTCTCTCTCTCTCTCTCTGTCTGTCTCTCTCTCTCTCTCTCTCTCACCCCTCTCTCTCTCTCTCTCTCTCTCTCTCTCACCCCTCTCTCTCTCTCTGTCTCCTGGTGCTCCAGGCTGCCACAGCTCTGAAAGAGACACAGGGAGATGGCTGTAGTGGAGGCTCAGGCAGACAGCCACTGGCAGGGCAGTTCCTGGGTGCCATGCCCCCCGTGGCCCTGGAGACCAAAGTCAACAGCAGCCACCAGGCGCTCCTGCAGCACCTCCTCCTCAAAGAGCAGATGAGACAGCAGAAGATCCTGCCTCCTGGTACGGCCTCCTCTGTGCTTGAGATCCACCCCCGGTCTGTCGCTCTTTTAAAATACAGGCAATTTATTTAGTAGGTAAAACACTGTAGGTTTTTAAACCCTGTGACTTATCAAGAGCTCCGAAAGGAGGATAAATAAATAAATATTGGATTCTGCAGGCATGGGTGGTGTGTCTGTCCTGTCCCCCTCCCCACTGGCCATGAGGGACCGGACCACCCCCACCGTCCGCCAAAAACTGCCCCGACACCGCCCCCTGAACCGGACCCAGTCGGCGCCGCTGCCCCAGAGCACCCTGGCCCAGCTGGTGATCCAGCAGCAGCATCAGAGCTTTGTGGAGAAGCAGAAGCAGTACCATCAACAGATCCACATCAACCAGGTAACAGGACTGATGGCCTCGAGCGTTACAGCAGTACCATCAACAGATCCACATCAACCAGGTAACAGGACTGACGGCCTCGAGCGTTACAGCAGTACCATCAACAGATCCACATCAACCAGGTAACAGGACTGATGGCCTCGAGCGTTACAGCAGTACCATCAACAGATCCCCATCAAAAAGGTAACAGGACTGATGGCCTCGAGCGTTACAGCAGTACCATCAACAGATCCACATCAAAAAGGTAACAGGACTGATGGCCTCGAGCGTTACGGCAGTGCAAAGTCCACATCAACCAGGTAACAGGACTGATGGCCTCGAGTGTTACAGCAGTCCAAAGTCCACATCAACCAGGTAACAGGACTGACCTTAATAGTAGTGAGAAGTCCAAATGACTTGACACACCTCAGTCGTTATAGTATAATCAGCTGTTATAGGTTGATGGGAGTTTGCAAAACCACAAAATCCCGCTTCCAGTGCTTCCAGGGGGTGTAGCTGATAAGTTTTAGTTTTTTCCCTGTAACATTGCGCATGAAGTAAGTGTACCCATATCTGTCTTTTAGCGAGATAGCTTTAGCCCTGCTCTGAGTGCATAGGACGCACGCCGCGCTAACTGGCTGTTATTATAGTCAGGGCCACGTGGTGTTGGCGGGTGACCCCGCGGAATGGAATTGGGCCCGAGTTGAAAGGGGGAACAGGGGTGCACAGAATGCGCCCTTTTGTTCGTCGACGGGGAGTGTGTGCTAGCGTGTGTCGCGGCACTCAACCTCCCACCACAGCAGCCGTCGGCTGTGATTACTCCTCCGAGCGTGCCGGGCAGCGGGTCCGTGCAGCGGGACTGCCTGAAAGGCGGCTTTGTTGTCCGGCCCCAAGGTGCACCCTGGGAAAAAACAAAGTAGCCCTGACATGCATACCATTTTAGATCTGGTTTGGGACGCTTTTGCAAAACAAATGCAAAACAAGGGCTTTGAAGCGATCGCACCCTTGACTGCGCCCGTAACGAGTATCCTCGTTTACCAAGGTCCACCGGTACCGCTCGCTCCTCGTTTTCTGCGGCGTTAGCCACAGGCGCTATCGTTCACAGGGAAGTCTGTGATTTTGGTAACTGTTTACCTGTAGTGTGAGGAACCGGGAGGCAGGGGGTCGCTAATTAAACTTTACAGGAGATTAAGGGTTTAATAGCGGCATGAAGAGCCCTCTCTAATGGCAGGGAAAGAATGCGCGATATTTATACAGGACCTATATAATCTCTGCCCAATGCGGTTGCCTGTGCTCACTTCCTGCCTGGTCAGTTCAGCGAGGGAGGAGGCTGCTTTGATGTCCGTTCTGTCCGGACTCACGCGGCTACATGCTAACTTCCTACCCCCTCCCTTTCAGAACTAGAGCGCCCGTGAATTCTGCAACGTTCAATTTCCTGTAAGTCTGGAAAAGTGACGACAGTTAGGGCCGCTCCAATCCCACAACCTAACCCCCCCCCCCTCCTGTTTTCATGAGGGGGTGTGTGGTTTTTAAGAGGCGGTATTGTTTTACCATTTAACTGTGGTGTCCCGCCATGTCTCTGGGTTGAGGGGCTGTAAGACCCCCTGTCTTTAGACACACAGAGTTCATCTTCATCACCTAATCCCTCCAGTGGGGCTTTATGGGGTACTCAGACCCTCTTTACGAGACAAGACAAAAAGGCCCAACAAAGGTTTTATGTGCTGTATTATGCCAGAGTCATTCAGCCCCAGAACCAGCCGCCTCTGGTAGGTTGAGGCTACTGTGGTAACTGTGCTTCTTACTGTAGCGTAATGTAGGGTTAGGGTTAGGGTTAGGGTTAGGGTTAGGATTAGGGTTAGGGTTAGGGTTAGGGTTAGGGTTAGGCTTAGGGTTAGGGTTAGGGTTAGGGTTAGGGTTAGGCTTAGGGTTAGGGTTAGAGTTATGGTTAGGGTTAGGTTTAGGGTTAGGGTTAGGGTTAGGGTTAGGTTTGTTTGAGAAGGCACGGTACATTAGGGTTAGGGTTGGGGACTGTACATTAGGGTTAGTGTTAGGCTTAGGGTTAGGATTAGGATTAGGGTTAGGGTTAGGGTTAGGGTTAGGTTTAGGGTTAGGATTAGGGTTAGGGTTAGGGTTGGGTTAGGATTAGGGTTAGGGATGGGGTTAGGGTTAGGGTTTAAAGTTAGGGTTAGGGTTAGGGTTAGGGTTAGGGTTAGGGATGGGGTTAGGGTTAGGGTTTAGGGTTAGGGTTAGGGTTAGGCTTAGGGTTAGGGTTAGGGATGGGGACTGTACATTAGATGTTGCTCCAGGACTGCAGCTAATACATATTTAATGCCTTTGGCACTCATCCAAGAAAGATGCATGAAGTCTTGGAAGAATTTGTAAGCTACAGTATTTCACAACGTTCAGTAACCACACCGTTCAGAATGCTGATGTGAGACTTGGATCATTGACACCTGCAATGTAATTATGAGGTCATAGTGTGTGTGTGTGTGTGTGTGTGTTGTGTGTCTTGTGTGTGTGTGTGTGTGTGTTGTGTGTGTGTGTGTTGTGTGTGTGTGTGTGTGTGTTGTGTGTTGTGTGTGTTGTGTGTGTGTGTTGTGTGTGTGTGTTTGTGTGTGTGTGTGTGTGTGTGTGTGTGTGTTGTGTGTGTGTGTGTGGGTGTGTATTGTGTTTCCCCGCTCCAGTCACCTGACCCATTCTCCCCTTGCCCCTTAGATGCTGTCGCAGTCTATTGAGCAGCTCCGTCAGCCCAGCACCCACCTGCAGGAGGAGGACGAGGACGAGCACAGGGAGCAGGGCCTGTGGCACGCGCTGCCCCCTGGTGGCGTCATCCGGAAGCACAGCCAGAGCAGCAGCAGCAGCGGCAGCAGCTCGGATGGAGAACCCCCCGAGGCGCACCTGGGTATCGCCAAGGTGAAGGAGGAACCGCCCGACAGCGAGGAGGAGACGGCCGAGCAGAGCCCTCACCTGCGCCCCCTGGAGGGGGAAGACGCCCCTCGGAGATTGGTTATAAGAGCCATCATCTAATAGACAGAGGGGAAGGCAGCAGGTCGTCCAACAAGGTACAGAGCGAGAGGGAGAGCAGACCCCAGCTCTCCCCCGATCACCAAACAGGGGGCTCCATGAGCTCTAAAGACAAACTGTGTCTTTGTTACCGATTTGCTCCTCTTCAGAAGAACAGGCAGCTTCACTTCCCCTGACCCTGACTCTGGCCCTGCGTGATGGAGTCTACACCTTTGTCTGCCTGAAACTCTGACACTCACACTGCATGGACGATGTCTATGTTGGTGAACTTGTGAGGTGAACTTGTTGGCGTACTTGTTGGTGTACTTTCCTGTGCCCTGTTTGTGCTGTCATGTGAAGCCTAGCGCCTGTATTATTTTAGGACTGTTTGTGTGTCTGTCTGTGTCGGTGGAGCACCTTTTTTAGTTTTTTCCGACAATGTCTCGGAGAGATTTATGTCTTTTAGCTGTTTTTTTTGTGTGTTTTTTTTTGTGTGTGTGTGTGTGTGGATAGTTACTGTGAGAAGCCAAGAAGTAAAAATACATAAATATACACATGAGTATATAACATTCCACAGAAACCTGTTTCATAGATTCTGTCAAACTTACAATATCAGTTGTTCTTTGAAAACCTACATTTTCCACGCGACTTTTCTGACCACTGACTTTATTTCTTATCTGATTTCGCTGATCGTCTGTGGAGAAATTGGTTTGTCCTCGGAGGAATGATCTAAAAATGGGACGGGTCTGTGTTTTTGAAAACTCTCCTTAATGAAAGCGAAGTCCGGGACGTGATTTTGTTTTGTGCTGCTGTCGAAGAGTTAAAGGGAGTCCTCCACAGCGTAGTGAGGGGTGGTGACAGCAGGCCCCTCCGCCCCCTCGCCTCCACTCCCCAGGCCCGAATCAAAGCTCCGTCTGGTTCCCGCTTGGCTTGGAGCGGAGGGAGTCGTCACCAGGAGGGGCCAGGCAGGAAATGCCTTCTGTAAGGCCAGGAGTCAGGGAATGATTCACGAAGGAATGTGCAGGGGTTTGCGGAGTCGTTAGGGGCCGGGGCCCAGGACTGATTCCCTGCCGGAGTGTAAAGTGTGGGGGTGGGGAAAGGCTGGTTAAGCGTGGCGCAGGTGACACCGGGGCCCGTTTCCTCCCTTTTCACCGTTTCATGCTCTGAGTGACTGCGGGCGAGTTTCTGGAGGACCCCCGGAGAGACAAGGGGCGTCTGAAAGAGGCCTGGGTAAAATCCTCCGCATGTGCAGGACTTCTTCACCCTACCTCTGTCCCGTCTCCGTTACGTTTTGCAGAGGATGTTCGAACTAACTTCAGGCTACAATTAGATGTACTGAGTATGTTTAGTGATCATAGCAATGTGCTGCTACTCACTGTAATCCTGTGTTTGGGACACCCTTCTATCTCTCATTTGCTCTACGTGTTTACGCTCTTCAGTTACAATGTCTTTTTCTAAATAAAGTTTACTTCCTTCCTGTACAGTAATGTGGCCTGCATATTAATTGTGAATATACACATGCGTTTATGGGAGGCAAGACTCTGGAAAATTTACCACTGTTAGGTTCATATCTTATCACGGCAGAGCCTGCCTGGAGCTGACATGCTGACATGGGGCTTAAGTCCACCAGAGGCTCTGCAGAATGTCCCCACGCCTGGCACTACTCACCGTAGCCATTTTGACCTGCCGGTCAGCCCAGGGTTACTTTCAAAGGTGGAACTGAATCCTGCTGGTAAGTGTTTGGCCCCTTGCTTTGGAACACAAAAGTTGAGAAGAGGAATTTTTATCCCCCCCCCTCCCGACGCAATAAAACAAAAGCGTAAATTTGTCGTCTGACCAGTTTTGCTTTTGTGGGTTTTCTGACCGGAGGCAGCTGTGGTGGCTCTCTGACCTCTGCCTGGGATCGAGGGGTGTACACAGAGTGCCATTAATTTACTGCGTCCGATCCCCACGGACGGTCAAGTGCGCTCACGCGTGTTCAGTAACCTTCAGTGCGCAAGGTTTAACGCCGTCACCATGTGAGAATGTTCATTTTTACCCTACACACAGAACGAGGAGGCGACCATTTAATAAAACGGCTGTCGGACCTTCCCTGCTGTGGGGGAGGTGTATGAGTGTGGCTAAGACACTGAAATTATAAGAAAGTTTAAATTCAGCTGTATCTTTGAGCAATGAATTTGACCTGAATTGATCCAGTTCGATCAATTTTTTTTATAAGCAACTAACATATATTCACCAGTCATAAATCCTTTCAGATTTTTCTGAAATCAATGAGCCTTCTCAAACATTTGATTCTGCTGGTACCCCAGATAGGAAATGTTGAATGTAGGTTTGAGGTATAAAACGAGGGTTACGTTCTATCAAGAGAACATTACAGACTGTTTTCTATTTTTTAGCTTTTTGTTGTGAAAATTTTGCTAAAAAATCCATCGGTTTTACACACACTTATAATGAAAAAATACCAGTGAGCTCAGACCTGCAAACCGTTTTTGATTGCAGTCTGGATGTAAGCCCCTGGTTCTGACGAGCTCTGCCAGAGATACCGGCAGATAAGAGAAGAGCGTTTATTTAAAACTTTAGATCACTTTAGTATCTGTAACAAGGGCTGCCTTCTTTAATTTCTCTCCAGGTCTGTCGCTTGTTTCACACGGTGCCCTTTCACACTGTGGGATTACCCAAGGTTCACGGGCTGGGGGCGTACCTGTGATCTCCCCCCAGCTTACAGGCCGGCGGCCTGACTGCCGCCTCACCGCGCCCCCGGTGTTTCCCACGCTCTGCCTCGTCCCCCTCGCTCTGCCTCGTCCCCCTCGCTCTGCCTCGTCCCCCACGCTCTGCCTCGTCCCCCTCGCTCTGCCTCGTCCCCCTCGCTGCGTTTGTAGGCGCTGAGCAAACACAGCCAGGCCTTCGCAGGGATCAGGTGAACCCCTTAAAGCAGGACTTAAGAGGATCTGCAGCATTTTACTTTGAAGTTGAGCCGTAATGGCCGTGAACAGGAGTCTAGAGTCTCTGTGCTGGGCCTGGCCTGGAGTCTCTGTGCTGGGCCTGGCCTGGAGTCTCTGTGCTGGGCCTGGCCTGGAGTCTCTGTGCTGGGCCTGGCCTGAATTCTCTGTGCTGGGCCTGGCCTGGAATCTCTGTGCTGGGCCTGGCCTGGAGTCTCTGTGCTCGGGCAAGCCTTTCTCCTTCCCTCCCTTCTACCCCCCTACTCCCTGGCCTGGAGTTTCTGGTTTGAAGTCCCAGGAGAGGGAGAAACAGCTTCGTTGAAGTGATGTATTACTGTATTTGAACGGGAAGGGAGGAAAACTGGCCCAGAGTCATCCTTCTCTACCGGGCTTTAATGGGCAGCAACACACAAGTCATGCTCAGTCCTGATCCTCGCTCAGTTAGACATGCCTTAAAAATGTCTGGCTATGTCTAGCTTCTCTCCTGGAAAAAAGTTGCGTAATTATGAGATGGTGTGACCACAATCTTATAAAATCTGGCCACCATGAAAGTTCCATCCCTTTCTGCAGACGTAGAGACAGAGCAGGTAACACACACACACTGATCGTCACACTGCTGCACAGTAACTGTCACACTGCTGCACAGTAACCGTCACACTGCTGCACAGTAACTGTCACACTGCTGCACAGTAACCGTCACGTGGCTGCACAGTAACCGTCATACTGCTGCACAGTAACTGTCACACTGCTGCACAGTAACCGTCACACTGCTGCACAGTAACCGTCACGTGGCTGCACAGTAACTGTCACACTGCTGCACA
>JAOVYW010000040.1:840488-860960 GCA_025775045.1 Hiodon tergisus
TGCTTTACGTCTTTTTCCTGGCAACAGTTAAGTGAAATGTTTCAAGGCTATTTTTGGTGCAGCCTATATAAAAAACTTTTCCATTGACTAGATATGATTCTTAATGCATTCCAAGCATCAACACACGCCGAGAGCAGCCTAGCCGTGTGGAGTAGGGTTTCAAATCATCTCGAGCTGAGCTCTCATGGAAGTGAAATAGCTTTCACGTTCTTTCTTCTTTTCCCTCGGAAAGTCCTTTCTCCTTTCTCCGCTGTCTCAGACTGCAACGTTAAGCTAAACATACAGAAACTCAAATACACTCCGACGTTCACGGGAACATGTGAAATCATTGCTTCGGACTTAAACTGTTTTTCCACTTGACATTTTGTTTATACTTCCTGCGAAAGAACCTCTATTTATGGACAACTGGATAGCACAAATAAACATCGCACAGAAGTGAAAAATCAGCTTTTATTATCCATGAAACTCTACAATGCCATTGTGTACACTTGCTCTGCGTTCTGATTGCCTGTTTATTTTAACAGGGCCGCTCTCGGGCCAATGGACGGCAAGCCAGGCCTCTGAAGTGCCATTTCCTGTCTGTGACATCATTGTGTATCCCTCGAAGGCGGTCTGACCTTGTCCTGTCTGCTGCCTGGGTGGCGCCTGCTGCGCGGAGCGTAAACACAGAGGGGCGAGCTCCGCTCCCCGCACTCGGGCGCATATGGGCGCCCAACGTTCCCCTGGTGGCTGGCACTTCTAGGTCCCCTCACCTCTGCCAAACGCCGACACGCGTCAGAGCTCTGAACCGGTCAAGGCGGTAATTTACAGGTCTGTCCGCTTCAAACGAGCCGCTTTCCTACGGTCTTCAGGTCCTGATCCGAACAGCACTGACCCGTCTGTAGTCTCTCACATGTGAACAAAACCGGCGGAACAAAACAATATGGATATATGGAAACGGGGTTCAAACCGAGGACTCCAAGTTAAGAATTTATGTTCGCGCCCGGTATGATTGAATGGCGTAATAAAAGAACAAGTGGCCTCATTCACTAATAAATTGGCAGAAACGTGCTTTAAAAGTAAACAGTCGGATCCACGAAACGTGCACATTACTCAGTTTCGTGATTAACCATGTTTGTACCCATTTTGATGAATCCCAATCGTTCCTAAGTGGCTGGCACACACATGTCATTTGGAAGTAGTGAGACACGCCCCTGGAAAACCCATATAAGGCCGTCTGATGGCACTGTTGCATAGCAAAGGCAAAACAACATGAAAAAAGACACAAAATATTCTCTGAATCAGAAACAGAAATTGTTACTGGGGTCAAGGCCAGAAAATGGAGTGTTCAGGATTGTTCAGTGCGTGTCTTTAGGAGCGTTCATTGTTTTTATTTAGCAAGCACCTCTCTTTGCAATCGGAAGCAAGAGTGGTCATTTTCTGCAAACATGTTTCGCCGATGTCTAAAGATGCGCCCTCTTCTAAAAGCACGGCCAGCAGCAGGATATTCCAGTAACCGCCGTTGCTTCAGGTTTCTGTGTTATTATGTAATAAATACTCTTACTAACGAAGAAATTACATACAATTACATGAAATTGAAGCAAAATTACATACCATTACATTCAATCTGAGCAAAATTACAAGTGTCGAGCTGGTATGAAGTAAAGGCTGCAGATTACCATATATATTTATTCATTAGAAATATCATATATATTTATTCATTAGAAATACCATATATATTTATTCATTAGAAATACCATATATATTTATTCATTAGAAAATAAATTCCAAAGTTCCAACATGGACAAAATAAATCCTAGGCTGATTCCTTAAAATAAAGGGCGGACATTTTTCTAAAGACAGCAATTAAAATATATAACACTGTCAAAAACATTAAGGGCGGACCTTGATATAAAGACAGCATAAATGCAGACATTAACGTGCATTAAATACCATTGTGTTATGCAATATTATTACAAATAATACTGATGTGTAAACTCCTACTCCCAATCACAACTGTGTCACAAGCAGGTTGTGTTTGTTTGGGGGCAGTGGCAAATTCGTTCCTACGTAGCCTATGAATATTTAACAGAGGACAAATTCACGAATTTCAAAAGATCTGTGTGAACGTACTGTTGATAAATGCAATTATTTCTTAAATTATACTAATAAAATAAATACACAGAAATAGTTTCTATGCCTCTTCGGTAACTCATGCTTTCAGCTGTGTTGAAACAATTTTAGTTCCTGACCATCCTTTAAAGCGTTAAAACTGAATAACACGGGAGCCATAATAAAAACTCGTGACGGTTCCAGTTACAGTGTGGACCGACAGCTGTAAATCAACAGACAAGCACATGTCTCTCACGCCGAATCTGGCAAGGCATTCCGACCGTCCATTGATTGGGTGAAAACGTGCTTCGTCTCTAGGAAGGGAGACACCAACATGCGAGAATGAATTCTAGGCCCAGCGGTTTTCTACGAGGGTGGCTTGTCCAATGAGGTACAAGTCCCAAACGGTGTAGAACAAAGAGGAAAACTCACTCATGCCATGATGCCAGCTGTTTCAGACCTGCCACCGAGGCAAGGTGACAAACGGTGCTTTTTGTCCTCAACACAAAGACTACCTGGACACTAAACTGTGTAAGTGTATTTCACATATGGCCCAAGGAGGAATACTGAGGGGTAATTACCACTGCTTTTTCCTGTTATGCTACAAACATTCAGAAAAGAATAGAAGCACGTTTATTGTTGTTCCTGAGAGTGACCTAATGCTAATAAACTGAGTAGTAAGAAAAAATGCTTGTTACATGGTCTTACATGGTCTCTGTTTTCAGATTAAATTAAATTATATTTTCTAAATATTCTTACTATTGAAAGATGCGGCATTCGAATAGGCAGGTATTAGGATAACATATGTTCTGTGACACTAGGATTATAGATAATTAGATTGTGAGTTCTTTGGTGATGGGCTAAAGGAAATGAAGGGAAAAAAGGTTGTTCATTAGCAGGCATGAATTTGGCAGAACAGGAGGAAAAAGGCCCTAAGGTATGGTTTTTACTATTGAATCTTTTGACTGTTATCAGTCAAAATCCTGCTAATGACATCATGTACTGGAACAAGAACTGTCTACATGAAATTCAAAGTCAAAGACACCATTTCTGTGTTCCAGTTTGACCCCTTTGCGCTCTGGATATAGGTCAAATGCCCTAAACAACACCTGCAATCCACTGTCCTGTCACTGCCACCCCACCTCACCCCACCCCACTGTCCTGTCACTGCTACCCCACTCTACTGTTCACTAAGAAATACCCCCTGAAACGTAAATAGCAATGATATTAAACTATTGACTACTGAAGCTGTTCTTATAATACACCAATGATTCACTTAAATGGTCAATTATTCACCCTTCGATGACTTCCGAAAATCAGAAATCTGAATTCTTCATCAAATGGTAAAAATAACAAGTACTACTTAAAAATGTATATTGATGGTAAGTAAAAATCAAATCACTTTTGACCCCAACCACTGAACCTAATCGCTCTTTAGGCAGGACCAAATCAAGACTTCGGCGACCTGTTACTCACACCTTTCATAACTGTAGCGTTTTCTTAGGAGTAGGAGAAATAAGACACTTACAAAAGCAAGGAAACACTATTAAATGCAGTTATATTAAATACAGGTATACTAAATGCAGGTATATTAAATAGAGGTATATTAAATGGAAGTTTAAAGACGTTTAAACAAGAGAAAGGTTTAAGATAAGAGTTTAAGATAAAAAACAAAAGGTTTCACAGCAAAAAGTGGAAAATTTAAGTGAAAATCACAGCGCGTTTCATGTCCCTTATGTAAGGTGTCTTCATGGTCGAACCACCAGGTTAGTTACGACCTGAGGAGTAGGCCTACACCTGACATAATGACTAACAGACAGTCCATACACAGGCTGTGGCTTACTTCTTAGGCACAATGCTTAAATCATACTTCAAGGGAAGTTCCACTTACCAGGTGTCTTTTTCTTTTTGTTTTTCTAATACAGCTACAAGGGAACAGTTATATAGATTGCATGTAAAGAAAGGGCAAAACGCTCCGCAAACATGTGACACAGCGCAAACATTGTAAAGAAACATTCCCATGGCGAATAAATACCATGCGCAGTGACTCCAATTTAGGCCCGGACCGAATCAAAATTTTGACAACCCGCTAATCGCTCTTTACACTGTAATTGCACATTAACTGTATTTAATAGCCTTTTCTTTTTATGAGTGGAAGATTTACGGTACTTGCAAAAAAAATAGAAAACGCTATAAAATTAAATTAAAAAAATATATATATATATAATCGCTTGGTTGTCAAAAGTTTTGATTTGGTCCCACCCTTAGAAGTGTTGACAAAAAATAAATCGTCTATAGGGAAACTAATTCGAAGCAATGTGTATAACCAACCACGTATATCCACACGCAAAAAAAGACTTGCAAAGCGTTTAGAATAAACTAGCTATTCAATTCTAAGTAATCGAAGTCACTTCGCAACTATGTGAATAAAATTCAAGGTCTGATAACACTCTGATAAATGACGATGTTAAATTTAAGCAGTGATATTTTACATAAATCTACCATTTATGAGGCTACGTGTCGTGCAGTACATTCGAAGTTTAAATGGGCAATGTTGTGCAGTAGAAGTTAGACGCAAGCTAACAATGCAGCAGGTTCTGATAAAGAAATTCCCTAAAGGGAACCGTCGTATCCTCTACGACGGTTCAGAAAATACTGGTAAAAAGGAGGACTCGTTTGTTGATTCGTAGTGCGCATCTGCTAAGTGAGGGGTATGCTATTACTGAAACCTCGGGTGCAAATTTAGAGCAAGAATTTACTAACAAGAAATGTGAATATTCGCATTATACGGATCTTATTTGTTGTTGTATCGAAGACGATATGCAACAACACGAGCTGTTTTGTTTTTTTCTCCAGTAGGCCAACGTGGGGAAGGGTAGGCTAGATGAAGATATTACAATATACATTTACTTTACAAGGCCGTGTAGCACGCTCAGAAGATATTACTTGTTCAGTTCAAATGAATTGATTGTCGTGAAACATGGTTCCACGGTTTAAAACAGCGGGGAAAAGAAACCATGCGATACGGGTTCGTAAAATGATGAAATATTATTATAACTAACTTTACCACTTATGAGCTATAGGCGCGTGATACCAGAGTGATCTATTGGATTTACAATCTTAAACTCGTTCGTTCCGCCCCTGCCACAATCTACGTCCATTAGCCAACAGATTCTCCCGAGAGATCATACACGATATGTTTAGATTTTTACATCATAAACCAAAGCAAACACGTTCCTGTCAACAGTGCGCTCTTTACAGAATGTCAACGAGATTTTTATTAATTGGGGGGGTTGACTGTGAGCATTACTTCAACGAGCGTGAGCGTTTCCTTTCTAGACGCACGTTTCGAAGGTGTTCCAATTTTCTGTCAATATAATTCGAACTAATGAAAAAGGAAAAAATTCTGAAAATTTTCTGAAAAGAACTGTGATTACCTGCAAAACGGTCGGGCGTCTATATATATATATATCTATATATTTTTGCATGTTTTTGGCTCCGATATAGCAAATGTGCACAGTATCAAAGGCTGCAAATTTTACAAGAGTGCGGATATCTGAATGTCCTTCACTTTCATTTTTTATTAATTTTAATTTCAAATCAAGCAATTTTGCGTCTCTAGACAACATTGGAATAAAAATCAGCCGTATGGCTTAATTCCCATGGGAACTACAGGTAGAAATAGTGGACTAGCCTGCGTGAAAAGCCCATATATCGTTTTTTCTTATATAATTTACCTAAAACAATTAATAGTGACGTTTAGGGAAATAATGTGAAGTGATTTGCTGGCATCCCCCTTTTTCTGTGAAGGCACACTTTTTGAAAAGGTTTACGCACCTGCTAGTTTTAGCACCGGTTTTGGGTAGGTCAATGATCCCCTAGGGGGATTATAATAATTTTTACATCATTGCTAAAGTGTTGTAATGTTTATAAAATATACATTTTCACAGAAACATGGTTACTCGTTAATAAATCCAACAGATATTTTATTCAGTCTAAATATTACTGAATTTTCATTCAGTAATCAGTCGTGCAATTTAGCAAAACATCATCAATATATATTTTAATGTAACTAGTCAACAACTACATTTGATTATATTTTAACTAACAAAACTATATCCCATTCTATATATGTCGATAGAATCCGCGTTAGTATAATATTTTACATTTCTTTACAGAATGCATTTGAATTAAACTTTTTTTATGTTCACTGAGGAGATAATATTTGTATTTTATATGATTGCGCGAAAACCGTTGCGTTTCGTTTTATATCAGTTTCCTGGGCCAATTTAACTTGCGAAAGTATATAATGCGTGTTTGTGTGTGTAATAATAATAATTAACAAGTCAGGCGTAAAAAAAGACACCTATCAGTCTACTTTACTCTGTCCTTTGGGATACCATGAAGCCCAAAAGACCCAAACTAACCCGTTTTAACAGTTTTATGTGACATTCTATTTTATATTAAGACGCTACTTCTAATACAGATTTTCTTAAACAGTATGTTAGTTTTATGATAAATTAAAGCAAGAACATAAGAATAATAAAAATAGGCCTACATTTTATTATTATTGTTTTTATTATCTTACATTTAAATTAAAACAATTAGTATTAATAGTAGGAGTTCACTATTTTTTTTTGCCTTTGGTACTCGAAGTCCGATCTCCTAAAATCGCCGCTTTGATTTAGCCGGTAATTTAGATTAAACCACAGGCCTGCATCATTAATCAGGAAGGGCCAAATCAGAGAGATTTCTCTAGACTCCGAGCAACTTCAACGCCATTCATTTTAAAGAAATTATCCAATCCAGTCACACCGCAGTGTTAAATCCACGCATAACTAGTAAGTGTTTTATCTTTTTTTTAAACAAAAAAACCCTTGCTCAGGAATTTCTTGGTAATCGCCCGTCGTGAAGTATAATCTGACAAGCCAGCAGAGGTGACATTCTTCGTCTAAAAACAACGGATTCAAGTTTAAGATAATACAGACATGGTCATTTGAAGACGTGGAATCGATTCCCACCGGTGAATCATATTGCCCTTCGGTCAAAGCCAACGGTTTTGTGTTCTACAATGTTGTACATACACATGAGAACGCTTACCCGAACTATCAGAATATATTCCCAAAGGTTTCTTAATGAATATTTTATTGTTGTTTCCCGACATTCCACAATATTGGCATGATTATGTATCATGGACCAATTAAATTACCGAATTACGACAGGATTTATATGAGTCTAAAATATAATACTATAATACTCTCGTTTTACCAACGTAGTTAAAACGGTTTTCTTTAATTGAAATATATTTGATAAGTAGTGTTTCATATATGCAACACTAAAACCTATTTGACAAACTACAAGAAGTAAAATGATGAGGGTTTATGAGTTAAAAATTGAATGAATTGAACAGTGGTGATGTGATAACTTAAAACAAACATAAAAATTTAACATACAATTACAATTTCTTTACCGATAAGCCCATAATGTGGTCACCAAGTTAAATAATATCAAACAATCAACGGCCTACAAACGTTATTTCTGAAAGTTGTTATTTATTAGGTTATATATAGATTTTACTAAGTTAACAAAACACCCCCAGTTCACGATTTAACGAAATTGTAGTTACTAATAAAACGTGTCTTAGAATTTAAACCATTACTTTACCGGGAGGAGGGGGGGGGGGGAGAAACAGTAAACACGTGACGGTTAAAAACGTCTATCAATGATATATGGATAGGCCTACCTTTGCTGGAGTTTTCAGTCTCCCTTTAGTCTGAAATGATTCTGAAAAATGGTCCTGTCTTAATACCGTGCTAAATATTCTGGATAAAATCGACAAATAGTAAAATCGATGGCAATAAAAACCAAACTGATCCACTTTACTGGAGGCCGGTTTGCCGTTTAAAAAAAGACCGTAGCAGTTTGAACTTCGTTCCCCTTTAGCTTGGCTGCACCTCGTTTTCGGAAAGAGCAATTGATTGGTGTCAGCCATTTCTTTTTCAGGTCCGTCGGCCTCTGCACGCTTAAAGCAAAAATCCGTGTTTATGAAAATGTTACAAACGACACCATTCACGACTATTCTCCTTTCTTTTAAATTAACAAAGACAATAATACATTTCCCAAAACCTATTTCAAGATCCGTTCAATGCATTTGAAGGCGTGTCCCTGCTACGGCCAAAACATCTGTTCGTTTCACGTGACTTTTAAGAAAAATACGAACATCTGGTAAAAATAAGTTTCATTCAGGTGCCTCGGTTACTTTTTTTTTTTTTTTTTTTGCCAAAATCCCTCAACACATACCTCGTGCTCAATCATAGTTATTTAACATGGGAAAGCAAGTGAACAGTTGCAACAAACAAACGGGTTAACGGGTGTTTTGATAAATTAATAAACCTCAATAAACTGTGTCATTTCGGTATTCACATAAACTTTGAAATAAAATAAGAAATTAAGTAAAAAAAAATCTATTAAATGCGGTACACCATTGTCCCAGAAGACCTAACATATTTGACTTATATTTTATTTTAAATAAAACACGCATAGGGTGTGAGATTTCCATTTCAAGTAACCACAAATTCGTCAAATCTACGTTTTTCGCACGTGGTTACTGTGACTGGACCTTGTTGCCTGGATGCTTCTAGGTCTTTGAAACCTGCTTCACTATTTTACCGTTAAATTGTGGTTTTCTTTATTCAGTCAATGTATTTACTTGATCGGATATGAAATGCCTAAAAACGATTAATTAAACCGTTAATTAAAGTTTGCGCAACTAGTTTTACCCTTCTCCACCTTCCAATGACCTACCAAACGCGCCTTCCATTTCATGGACATCTGGGAATTCCATACGTGCCTCAAAACCCAATTACACACCTTCAAACGGACAAGTGCTTTGATTCTAAAGCAATACATTGTAAAATACTTTTCCAGACCTTATGTTCCAAGCGGCACAAAACAAACCAACAAATGTACATTAACAGTGTGTGTCCCAAAAGGTTTAGGCATTAATTAATTTAATTACATGAACGGGGTTTCATAACATTGATTTTTCCAGATGTATAATACTATTTCAATTGTTTCGATTGCTTAATAGATATTAAACATGTTTTAGTGTCGTGCGAAAAAGAGCTGATTAAAGCCGTTCCGAATGATAAATTATGTCTTGTTTTGCAGTCAAGAGATGCGCTGAGTATTTTGCGCGCAACACATCAGTCAGACCCATGTGTCAGTGCGGAATCTAATGTAGGCCTCTGGAGAGCCGCGTGTTCTATGCAAGTCGCAGTCTCCTCCTTTTTGACAAGGCAAAATAATCTGTTACAAATAAAAAACGTATTTACTGTATTATTATTACTATAACTATTATTATTATGGAAACAGTATTATAATATTAATTACGTATATATTTCGCGTCGACGTTCATTCCTTGAATAATGGCGAATAAAGCGTACTGTTTGTTAATGCAATTTAAAATCCCAACGGTCTAAAGGAATTTGAACTTTCTATTGCTATAAGACGGTACAATTACTGTATCAATTATATTTATAGACCCATAAAGAAATAAAACAAGCATTAAAAATTATTAATATAATATTATATATATAATATATATATAAATTAAAGCACACTTTTTCAAGACTATTTGCTGTATTTTTGGGCTGCACTTTTTGGAAAGTGATCAAATTATTAACTGTGATTATGATTATGTGTTGCGGTAATTTTCTCAATGAAGTATATATTCTTGCGCTTTTACGAAAGTAATTAAATAAGACATCTATGTTAGTAAATTAATCTTAATTTCATAAAGGCTAGATTTATATTGCCATTAAAAACATTTAAACAATCGCTGCACACCATATGTAACTGACACAAAGATTCTGCGTCCTATTGTTTCCGTTAGTTTACAGTGCTCACCTTGGGGTGAATCATAGACTGCATCTCGACGGTTCTATTTTGTTTCTGCAAGTTAAATTTAACCCAAACGTATTATGCTTAAAATTCATATTTTTTTTATTTTATTGCAGAAAATAATATACAGTTATTTACAAAACAATAATAAAAATATGAATGCATTTAGACACCAGATCTATCCTGCATCATAACATGTCAATCAATAAATAAATAAACTGTAGAGAAGGAGAAAAAAAAGTTTGCACAGGAACGAGCCAAGAAAAAAAGACCTCTATAAGTCCTCATCGACAGTTTGAAAATGTAACGGCAATTCTGACGCATTTCCACCTTCTCCATTTAAAATAGGCACGGATGGTCAAAAGGCATGCATAAACGAATACATATTTCCAACATTCATCGTCAAACAAGAAGTTTCGAACACAGATCAGAATGTAGTGCGCGTCACTGCGCTGTTCGGTGTCCACGGCCTTTTCTCCGGTAAGTGCTGCCCACGCCTCGTCCTCTTTGGTTTAAATATGTTTATAGTCCGCCCTAAAAATCGCAGCTTTGTACATATCCAGCTTCGGCTTCGGGAGTCGTCTTCCCGGATAAATACACGGAATCATGCGTCACCTGAAAATTAGAATATTAGTTAAGCAATATCTGGACATATATTGAGAATGCATCGATTACTTCCCAGTGGCTCATGTGACAAAACGCAACCTTGTAGTATTTTAAAGAGGACAAAGTGTAACAAAATGGGAGGAAAAGTTTTCGTTGTGACATTGCGGCCACATAAAACAGTTTCACAATGAAAATACCAAAATATGGCCAAAAAAAAGTTTTATATCAAAATGCAAGTTGTTTAGGGAAAGGTATTTTTTTCAAATAATTGGGAGAATAACATTTTTTTTTTTTTTATGCTGAAAAGTGAAAACACTTTAGAAATCAAATCATACCATGTCGCCCTAGAGCTCCACGAACGCTAGTGAGATGTTGACATGGACCACGCGCCCTCCATCCTCCATACAGAAAAGGCATAGCTTAGTCTTTCATGAGCCACATAACTGCAACTTGCCATTTTGGAGTCCAGCTCATCACTCTGTAGAACCTGGTAGAGGAAATCGATGTACCTGGCAGCGAGTTTGAGAGTCTGGATTTTACTCAATTTATCTGACGGCAAAGTGGGAATAATTTTCCGCAGAGACGCGAAGGCTTCGTTGAGGGACTGCGTCCTCTGTCGCTCGCGCACGTTCGCCATGACTCTCTGCGTCTGGAGTTCTTCGAAAGACTGCGGGCTGCTGCTGCTGCACTTTTTCCCCCTCTTCCCAGGGGTCGGGCTATCTGAATCCTCCCCGTTTTTCCTGCTCGATCTCCTTTTCCTCCCACATCGTTTCTGTTGCCTGTCGAGTTCTTCTTCACTGTTGCTGAGACTGTCCACTGGAGACAGTGGGGAGCTGGATTCCTCTTGCATCGCTTCTTCGAACATTACTTTAAATTGGAAGACGCACGCGGCCCCTCTTGTATATTATATCATTAATGTGACGATAAAGAAGCCAAATTGCGTGGTTGACCTTATCCAAATTCGGTTAAAATACTCACTCCCAAGCTACTGAGCAACGGAGGTGTTTCGAACTTGTTGGAAACTTTGAGGGCTCTTATAGCCTGGATGGCGGTAAGTGTTTGGAGAGAGAGGTGATTGGTCAAGAAAGCATTCTACGTGAAAGAGGGGTGGGGGCTGCCAAGGAACTATCAAAAAAGTTTCCGTTATACAAGATTCAATTCTTTCGGCGTCGTCTTGCAGCGGAGCCAAGAATATCAGTGAAAAGAAAATATAATTTATAAGTTACATTTTAGTTTTATGCACTTAACCAAAAATCGGATGTAAGGGCTAGACTGGGGTAATAGCCCACCGGCTGGAAAAAGTGGCTGCTTTTGGGGTAATACCTTTAAAAGTGGGAAATATCAGAGACGTTTAGTTTCATAGGGGATCCTTATAATCTTTATACACCCTTCCTTTCAATTGTAGTGTATACACCCGTTGGAAAGGCCGGTTTCCACACATGCATATTTTAATCTATTGCTTGAAATAATTTTTTTTAACACGTCTGCAATCAGCTGCGTTCTAGGTGTTCAATGGTAACAGTTGAACCGACCTGAACCGAGAGAAGGGTTTGGAGTGGATGGAACCCAGTCGGCTGTTTACAGAGAATTACAGCCACACATAAAGATTCGCTGTCAGTTCGAGAATACAAACACCTTATGCCGTTGACGTATTTGAGCGTGCGCGCACAGACACACAGACGTCAAAGCAAATACAATGGCAAGAGGGGTTCCTTTAAGAACGTTTTGGAATATTATCTGTGGATTGTCAGTGACCAATTCAATGGCCAACCGACATTTAACGTTAGGAACCTAAATTAACGGGAATCACAATTTAAAAACTGTAAATCGCCAATAATCACAAGAAGGATTATAAACTGCAAATTCGCGACTAAAATTAAACGGGGTAAAGTTATACCCGAGTCGAATTTGGTGTACGGCATATGCTAACGATATATTAAGTATCGGCAGAAATATTCGTAACTTTTCAAGTTTCTGCTAGGGCAATAGTGTGGCGCGGTGGCTAAAGTTTTGGAAAAACACAACGGAGTCACTGGTGTTGCACATTACGCCGGAGAAAGGTGCTTATCCCGAATTGCCAGCTGTATAAATGCTTAATGTCTGACATCGTGAGACATGTTTTTCGTTAAAAAAAAAAAAAACAAAGCCTGCTAACAATACGTGGAAAGCCTCATAATAAGCGTACTGAATGCTGTGAAATATTATTCTGTTATAAGGGTACAAGTTCTTAAGAGTGGCGCTGAGTGCCTCAACATTTATTTTCACGGGCACTAAATAGCTCTGAAGTGTATCCCTAAGTGTGTGGCTGTCACACAGAGATTTCTTAAGCGCCGGGTACATTTTAAAAGGCGAGCCCGTCTCGAGTTTCTCTGAGGATTTCGGGCTGATTCGCATTCACAGCGGGTCGCTGGAGCGGCCGACGCTCAAACTGCGAGGCCGAAATGTAACATAAACATTACCTGGCGAGAGAAAAAAGCAAGCGTACAAAGCAAGCACATAAAACACTTTAATGTAAACGGATGCAGTTAAAGACCGCCTGATTGGTAAACCATCAATCTCCACCCCTGGTACATTTGGAGTGCCACAAATTGCACACCGGGGCATAGAGTTTATGGTGCAATTCCGACTAACAAGAACCTCGCATTACCATGGATGTGATTAAAAATTAAACAAGTTTAAATAAATGAAATCTACTTCCTCACTGAAAACGACAATATAAATACGTATGTCGCGCTCGCACCGCCTTGACTCGATGTGACGTCTTAACGGCGTTTAACGAAGTTAAAGTGTATGGGGTTTTTTTTGTCATATGAATATTCGACTTTACTGAAAGCCTGATATTATACAACAATTTTTAGATTAATGCGACAATTAATCAAACTCGCAGTAAACCGAGCAGAAGGGATTATTAACTATTTGGTACGTAGCTGTAAGCTCAGTAGCGCTCAGGTCAGATGAGGAAAATTCACTTGAAGTGTAATGTTTTCAAACCAGGCTGTTACACATTTTGTTCAATGTGAATTTAATAACAAAACATTTTGGCTTACTAGCGTCACCGACTATATATATATGACTAATGGTTCGAGCTAGATATTCACCACAAGGGGGCAAACTTTCCTATCGAACTAATTGATACAAAGACTACTTCAAAATCTAGTTCAAACAGAACTACGTTGAAAGCAACGCTGAAGAATCACTACTGAGAACGAGTTTACAGTATTTGCATTATATTGTTTTAATTTAAATGAGATTTTGCTTTACAATGTTGCGTTTACGATTCGGATAGGGACGAGTTTTTTATTTAACGTAATAGCAGATTTATCACGATGTCACTGATTGAATTGTGCCTATGTCAGGAATAATTACAACATTTATTCTTGTAAGAAGAAGAAGAACAATATTTAATATTATCATCATAATCGCCATCATCATTATCATACGGTTAAGATGAACTGACCTCAAAACTGCCAGTGGCACATAGTGGACACAGTTCTCCTTACATCTTTTGAGTAATGTTTGGCCTATTTATTTAGTTTTACTGCAAACGTTGCTAAAAATAACAAGCTCTGTGTATTTCCTTTATTACAAATCGGATGTCATGAGGTAAGACTGACGATACACATATCAAAAATACAAACGCAATCTTTAAATAGATTTCCGAGGAGAAGGGGGGCGGGGCAACCAGAATCTAAGGTCAAAACTCAGGAAGTTGCTTCCAGCATACAATTAGAGAAAACTCCCCCCTTTCTGAAGGCCTGAGGCAGCCTAGAGAGAAACACTGAAAAAATTAAGGAACATTTCAAATGAACACTCACGATGACCTATCGCTGCAGTCAACAAGCCCCACGTGTCTGTGTTCTCGTGGCATCTTGTCTTAGATTTGTATCCCACTTATCAGTCGCCGAAAAGAATTATTCCTCATTACACTAAGCTCCACTTCCCCGTCTGTCACACAGAGGTGACCCCTGTGGCATGACAACCAGCATTCCTTCCCACAACTTTTTTAGATGCAGTCCCTTTGAATACGTCGCCACCGGCTATGTTTTCACCTGACGGGAAAGCCGTTTGCCCTGGACGTGTGGAATTAAATCCGGTCCCCCGGAGCCCTGGCTACACAGACATTACTGTGTCACTGCGTTTTCCCTTCCAAGCACGCCCGTAACCCTCTCCTGCATGAATATTTACATTTCAATGCAAACTGCTGTTGGCTCCGTTTCAATGTGTTTGGCATGCAGCTTAACGTTAAAGAGGAAACGCTGTCCTCGCCTCGCATTGGCCGCAGTGTGCATGAGAAGAGAAGCAATCCCTCCTGAATGCATGTTGTAATGCCATTTGAAGCGCTTTTCCAGAGACCTTGCGTTTGAACTGTGACTCTTATTTTTGCACTCCTATAATGGATCTCAAATTGTTGTTCACTTGTGTGAAAAAGCGTAGCTTCCATAGGTCTTTACATTCAGTGGTCTCTGTCTGGTTCAGACAGCTTGTGACTCAACTCTTATGGTAGCTCAGAGTACACCAAGCGTGTTTAAACGCTGATGCTGCCGAGGGGGCTTCAGAAGCGAATCAACGTGAGAGAACTCCTATCACTACGGCAACAACGTAAAGCCAAAAGAGAGGCATGCGTTACGCTCAGCAACACGCTGAGAATGGAACCATAGTCTTTTTGGGGTGTTGTTTTTTTTGTTTGTTTATCTGACAAGACTCTGCCAAACCACGTCTTAGCAGAACTAGCAGCTAGGCCAATGGGGGTGTATGCAAGGCCCGATTGTTCTCTCTCTCCCTCTCCCTAGTCCATGCCACATCTTCAGTCCAGGTTACCACTATTCATGTTTACCTCTCAGACTCAAATTTGAAATTCTCCCTGAATTTGAAGCTGAAACATTTCGGACTGATCTGTGTGGTTTGAGCATCACAGGTGGGTGTGACACCAATCCCCAGTACCTGGCGATCCCTGTGCTCTCCGTGGTGCTGATGTTGTTACAGAACACCCATTTATTATGCCCCCCCCCCCCCCCCATTTATTTCACATGACTTCCCCTCATGTCCGAATTTCTAAGTTTGTATTGGGATGTAATTTGCATTTACAATTAGCCTTGTGTCTTGAATGTTGTCTGGGTATGGTGTTGCTGTCTCTCCCGACAGGTACATTTCTTACTGAAGAATCTTTACTGGAGAATAACGGTTGATTGACGTCGAGTCAACGTTGTCTAGGAGAGATCCAAATATCAATTGTACCAAGGCAATGCTTATTTGTTCCTTTTATTATAACATAAAGTGTAACATTTGATTTTACATGTATAACAGTGCAATCTAAAATACTCTTTAATAGTATATCTGAATTATTCAAAGACAAAATTAAATAGGTTTGTTTTATTCCTTTGGCACAGTTTAAAATTAGTATTCAAGGATTTGGAGATAAATCTTTAACGTAATTTCATTTACTACCATGACTGTTATGATGATGATAACAATACATTCATTAAAAGGTATTAACAATTAAAGTTTGAGAAATATTGTAAATCTTTGGAAAGCTGTTACAAAAATATTGTAATTCCCATTGCGCAGTTACCATTCAGCAACTGTCATCTCCATCGTCCATATTCAACAGATCAGTCATGAACGAAATGTATACAATTGCGAGTCTTAGAGTTTCGATCCTCGATAACCGTTTTTCGTACGCAAAAGTGGGAACTTTCTTTCGCAAGTCGTCGAAAGCTTCGTTCAGACCGAACATCCTTTTGCGTTCCCTGATGTTGGCGGCCTGTCGCTGGACCGTGGAGATCACGCGCTTTCGTTTCGACCTCCCCGTGGATGGACCCACGCTGTATACGGTGTTCCCCACCCCTAAAGAACTACTTTCAGCATTTCGAATCAACTCCCCGCGGACAGGTATCGCAGAAATGTCGTAATATCGTCCCCGAAAGTCTGTACTCTGTTTGGACATCGTAGCCAGCTTTTGAGGCATTTCCAGAAAGTTCGCGTCGCCAACGAAGTCCGTCAGCGTCGGTTCCATAAGCTGTCCTTTGATTTCCATTGTATTTCCAAATAATGGTAAATATTTAATTCGTCATTAATGTATCTTTGATGAATCTCCCAAGCGATGATACTAGAACTCCAAGGCAGGTAGCACATAAAAGCCAACGATGAACTGTAACTGGCCTATTTGTAGTGAAAAGTAATAAAAGGATTAAGCAATGTTGTGAATGGGCCGCCGATCCGTTGCGTTTTAAGACTGATGAAAGATGACGGCCAGAAATTTAGGTCGCGTGGATATCAATAACACTGTTATTCAATTGTGAAATCCTGTCAAAGCGATAAAGTTAGTTCCTTTTTGGCAAAGATCCATGGACGAAGTCCCGCTGTTTTAATATGTATTTTAATTCGGCATCAAGTGCGCCGGCTTTCATGTCTTAAGATGTAATCAAAATCCCTTTTAGAAAGAAATATCTAACTAAACTCAGGGAAAAGTGTGAGAGGTCCGTTGATCTGGTTCTGGCATTTGATCTAGCAAGTGCAAGAGTGCGTTTAATGATGTTGCGAAGGGGTACCTCCGCTTGACAAAGGGTCACCCACTCGTGTTTGCTCGGTATCCCGGTGCAATGGGAGCTAAATAATGAGACTTCTATCACTTAAGCAAGGCAGTGGCGGAGACCAAATATAACATTCCCCAAACAGTCACAATATTTGAGCCCCTTTATTTTGCAAATTAGAGCAAATAACTTTCAGTTTCCAGGGACAGGGAAGTTTCCACTGTATTGAAAGGCTCGGCGGAAAGGGAGGTTTGTCCAGAATCTTAAAACAGGAGTTTTCCAGGTCTCGAGGAGTATCTGTGTCTTCTGTGGTCTATTAATATTCGACCTTCCTTTGATATTGGGACTGTTTCTCTGGCTTGCTGTCACAATCTGCTGTGCTTCCTTGGGTTTAAAGTCACTAATTATTTGTAGCGTGGTGTCTTTGTAGCGTGAAGAACTTTCCGAAGACGGTGAATCTTTCCCCGCAAGTGTGTTTACTGGAAGGAAGGATTGCCTGTTTACATTGCATTTCCTGGGAGACTCGTTTTTAGAAGCGGAGACTCTTTAAGTATTGACTCCATGGCTTCTGAGTCTAAACATTTCTCACGGCCGTTCTGGCTTGGATTCCATGCATGAAAATTTGCAAGAGATCACACGTGTGTGCATCCCGAGTTCCTCTTCATTAGAAGGTTTGTTAGCACACTGGTCTGTTCTGTTCTGTTCTTGCATCCATGCAGGCCTTTGCTCATTCAGACGCCACGTTCATTTTTTGACATTTTCCAGGTGGACCCATCGCAAGGAGACCACAGGGAGAGATTCAGAGACCCCTCCCCCCCCTCAGTGGTAATTAAATGATCAGACAGGGCCCCCAAAACGCAGCGTGAGAGAGGTTTCCTTTTTCTACGCTAGTGTCCCCTTGTTGCGACGGGGAAGTTTGTTATTACTGTGCCTGGGAAGATGGATCCTCGAGGAAGGCGTGGACTACACCTGCAATCAGCTGATGAGGCTCCATGCTCTTGCAACAACCAATGTGTTTTTATCACATAATCCTGGCTTCTTTTCCCTCCTCAAGCAACATTTGTGATGTTCTGTGAGTGTTTGGAATGAGTTTGGGTCTACAGGCTGTGACCAGTGCTGTGACCAGGGGCAATCACTTGTCGGTGGACCCGACTACACCAACGCCATGCCCTGACCACCTAGTTTCTCCACATTGCTGCGAGCGGGCTAGCATACATGGCGTGGCTAAAAATAGGTTGTTCCTGATAATGGTGTCTGCTAAGTGGAGCGGTCGTATAACATAGTGCAGGTTAGGAGGATATATAGGGTGAAAGGCAGATTCCTTGTCAGGGACCCCCAAGTTGACCTGGCTTGCACAGTAAATAGCTTCCTGTAATAAGAGATTGTGTGTGAGCGGCATTGCGCATATTGGAGGATGTAGTGAGTGTGTTTTGATTTCTATGGAAGGCAAACAGGCCCCATGGTCACCCCCACTGATATTCTGACCTGGGCAGAATAAACTCAGCCCCCCCCACAAAAAAAAAAAGGTAACTTGATAATTTGGGGTAAATTGTCAAAATGTAACCTTCTCTCACGCTGGGAAAGTAATTCTATGCATGGGAATGTATGCCAACTTTGTCAGTGCACTTTTTAGATGGCTATGTGGTGAAAATTCTTAATGTTTTATAAAAAGTGCATTAACATTTTGGAAAGAAACTTATCTGATTTGTCTTAAATGAGAATTGCTGCCAGGCGGTAGAATGCGTGCATTTTGCTATGAGTACTTATTATGGGGTTAAGTGAAATGTTGTAAAGAAAGAATCGTTCAACAGTGCGATGGTACAAGCGAATTTGTTAAAGCGAATGACCTTCTTTTGAAGGTGAGTATTTTTTTTTCGTCTCCTGTTGGCAGATTTCTCTTTGGTTTCCTCTGTTTTCCTGGCCGCAGGATAAACATGATGTGCACATTCCTGCCGTTGTCACGGAGACGCTGAGAAAACGCAGCTGGACGAGGAGAATATGAGGTAATCCTAGGCCCTGGGGGCTGCTGGGTAAATATTGATTTTAAATAAGGAATAAAAACCAAAGTAACAGTGACCACGCTGGTTTACCCACAGGGTGTTTACAGCGTCCAACCTGCTAATGGGGACACTCAGAATTACATTAAGGGTTTTGCATGCCACTTACAGCAGACTGGGATGTTAAAGGCACGCTAGCTGATCATTTTAACCGAGTCGAAAGCTTCTGCGACTTATTAAAAAAAAACAGCAGTTTGTGACACTTAAGTCTACTAAAGTTATGATGTTGAAAACCCACCAAATTCCTACACATAATTTAATTTCCCTGGATCCACATAAACCATATCAAGATTATTAACTTTCTGGATCCCGGCGCTGCCTCGTCGGCTGTCGTGCGTAGCTCTGAAAATGTAATGAAAAGGAATACGGAAACCCGTCTGTAGCTAAGCTAAAACTCTTAAAGTGTGGCTTCTCGGTTTGCTCTTTTCGCGCTATGCACAACTTTTTGCTGACTGTATGATTATGCTTCTGGATCATTTAAATGAACTATAACTTAACCCAACGGTAGCCGTTTGTTCCAAATGTGTACGAGAAGGGTACTTTACTCGGTATGGTGCGATGTTAAAGACTGAGTGTGTTCTAATTCAGATAATCCATCACACAGATACTCGTACACTTTAGAGTTTCTCAGGACCGTTAGGAGTCCAGTTACGTTCGTTTGTTCATATTTGGGCAATTTGTTGCCAAAGGGTGTTTTGGATGAGTTCTTCAGATAATACTGGCCTTTCAGCCGTAATGTTTCCTCAGTTATTCTCCCCATGTCTGGGGTCATTTCCTCTGAGATTTCGGGATAAACTTTGATGTGGACTTATGCGAATTCAGAATGCAAAAAAAACATTGGCGCAGAAAGATAGATATTCTCGAAATATCACTGAACATGTTGTCAAATGAATGTGGAAGCCAGGAGTCATTTTAATTTGCAATTTAATTGCAGAATGCGGGAACAGAAGCTTTTGAGGAGCTGACATCAGGGATAGCTTTGCTGGGATTCTGCACGGCTTCACTCGACTCTCTGTTAAGTGGCACTCTTTCACTCTTTCACTCTTTCACTGTCAGCACCACCCACTCCGTTAAGTGGCACTCTTTCACTCTTTCACTGTCAGCACCACCCACTCCGTTAAGTGGCACTCTTTCACTCTTTCACTGTCAGCACCACCCACTCCGTTAAGTGGCACTCTTTCACTCTTTCACTGTCAGCACCACCCACTCCGTTAAGTGGCACTCTTTCACTCTTTCACTGTCAGCACCACCCACTCCGTTAAGTGGCACTCTTTCACTCTTTCACT
>JAOVYW010000040.1:871512-882851 GCA_025775045.1 Hiodon tergisus
CTCAGGTCTTCCTCAGGTCTTCCTCAGGTCTTCCTCAGCCCTTACTCAGCCCTTCCTCGGGTCTTCCTCAGGTCTTCCTCAGCCCTTCCTCAGGTCTTCCTCAGCCCTTACTCAGCCCTTCCTCAGTCCTGCATTAGTGAAGCCCGCACAACCGAAGAGCGTTTCCACATGGTACAGCCAAGATGCGTCTGTGTCAGTTTCTCATCATTAGGGACTTTCAGGTTTGTTAACCACGTCGACAAGGTCAGTACCTCCTTAGTTTTGGGTTTGTTTTTTGTCTCACCATATATTTCCCTCACCCTGGTCACCGGTGTTAGGAGGCTGGTATGCCGATTTTGTCTTCATCATAGCCACTCATTCCCCTAGTTGAAAACCTCTACAGTTCAGCAGTACCCTGTGAAATCGATAACCTTTGCGGAACCCCGTCATTGGATCAGGCCACAGCTACGTCATGTGTGCACGTCTCTGGCTGGGGTTAAGGATCAGGGTTGCTGAAACGTGTGGGGGCATGAAAGTTTGGTTCAGACCCCAACACTTCCTGTTGGCTGCGTAGCATCCCTGAAGGAGGTCCATCCTGAGAAACGGGACGTGGGAAATGCTGGCCTTTTGTTGGTTACCCAGACTCATGTCCTGGAAACAGATCTGACCTCAGACCCAGTGAGCCAGACAGAAAAAGATTAGACCCAAAGTCTGCTCGGTCGGCCTGGATATCTTTCAGCATGATGGCCAGGGCTTCACATAGTATCTCTGGTTCCCAACGCTCTGAGAGTGTCCGGTGCTTCACAGGAGCGACATGTGTGTGTAACTGATTTTTGCTGACTATCTGGCTACAAATGAAAAATCGCAGTCAGTCAAGGCAGGGCCTAAACGTGACCTAGCTGTTGCACTCCCACAAAACAGCTGCCTTTAACTGCCTCAATGTCAAGCTAATTAGACCAGCGAGAGTAGCAAGACTAAGCCAGTAATCTGTGGGATAAAACACTGAAGATCACTGCACACGTTCTCAATGAACAAACTGTCTGTTCAGTCCTTCCCGTGCAACTGGTTCTTACCAGTACCTTCAGGCGTCTTCGTTGCATTCTGACCCACATTTTCAAATTGTGACCCCTTGAGTGTATCATATATAGCATACAGCGATGTTTATTACAGGTTTACTAGGGGTCTGTAATCTACAATGCATTTTAAATATCATTTATATAGTCAGTCATTATATCAGTCATTATTTATAGTGTTTCTTAAAAGTGTTATTTAAGTATATAGACAACAAAAATATTTAAATCCAGACTGAAAGATTCGATAAAATTAAGCTGTAGATTAACGGGCATTTATTTGTAGTTATTCATTCTTTCAGTATCAAACTAATAAAATCCCCTAAAACTGGACCAAATTTCACGCATTTTCGAAAATATTCTCTTTATGTACACATGGGGGCGCGATTTGCTTGTATAAATCTTAGGTACAACTGAACAGTTGTGTAAGATGTTTCGGTCTGTACAAGTTTTTAGCACAGGCTGTAAACAATGTCGTAAAATATTTACAAAACTGTGTCCTGTAAAACTCAACACAGTTTTCCATTTGTGTGACCTAATTTCTTTAAATAGCATATGATGTCTTACGCTCGGTGCAGTGAACACGATTTTCATAACGACTGTTCTTACTGCGAAACCAATACTGCGCATAACACAATGTCTTATAGTTTTCAGTACAACTGAAATCTTAATTTCAGGTTTTGGGTGAATTATTGACATTTTCCTGAGCAGACATCAAATATTTACCCGCCACTTGAAATTACTGCATTACTAAGCACTGAGTGGCAAATAGATCAGTAAGAAATTCTGTTCAGTTTGATTGCGGTTAAGATTTCCTCTTCTTTTCACTGAAAATAAACAACTGACGATATTTGAATTAAAAACGATGCATTTATGTTGCTATTATTTATATTTATTGGAATTATTCATATATTTGGGAAATTATTCAATTTGCTATTAGTAAATTAGTCGATGATAGATTAACATATTAAATATTTAAAATATTTAAAATATTAAATATAAAGATTTAACATTTCGATGTTTGTTGATTTTGTTTTTTGCAATCAATAGTCTACCACTCATTACAAAGTTAGTTATGCGAGTTTGTAGGCTGTTTTAGGAATTTAATGAATTATGTTACTTAAACATAGACCTACCTAGGGAAAATCGGAAACTGCCTGACTTTGAAATTGTCACTAAAGTTATTATACGTGCCGCTGTTTTTTTCTCCTCCATAGAAAGGAAAAAATAGCTTTTAAATTAAAAACAAGAATGAAATGCTACCCATACAGTTCAGGACGTAACCCTTTCGCACGCAGCAATATCTCATTCATCCATACCAACTTTGGCAAAACAACTTTTAAACTGTGGATCTAAAACTGCCAGGAATTTCTTTTAGAATTTTTTATTTTATTTTGTACGTTCGTTGTTGTACGCAATGTGAAATTTGTCGCAAAGCATTTTTCTCTATATACTTGCAGAGATAGTTAAAGACGTTAAAATAGTTAAAGACGACACAGTTACGCCTAAGGACAACGGAAGATGTTTTAAATTCTACTAAAGCGCAGTAATAACAAATCCGAATTTGTTATTTAACTGTTTGAAATTGGGCTGTGTTTTAATTGTTTTAATTCCGGAAAATTAAATGGATGTTCTTTTTTCGTACATTATTAAACATATTCCTACTCATCTGTTTTTATTATTATTATTGATTTTTTTTAACAAAGCACAGGATATTTATCATTTTTCTAAGTTTATATGTTTGGCATGCGAGGGGGAAATGTTTTTGATGACGTTAACAGCTTCTCGTTTAGGCTACTAATTACATAGATTTTCCTCATACTTTTCCTAAAGACTAATCTCAACAGTTTTAAAAAAATATTTATAGTAATGTTCTCGTCTTTATTTTTCTGTCTTTTGCCGGGATCTGAAAATACAGTTTTAATGTTACAGTCTTAATCAATAAAACTTTAGGAAAATAATTTTTTAAATATTTTAAGTGCCTGGTAATACAAACTGGACGTGTAATCCAACACACGTATTCAGCCTCGCGGTGAGAATAGGTGGTTTTTAAAATGTTTATTTATTTATAGTTTTGAATTGCTACGTTGATCTGTACGAACCATTCCAAAGTTTGGAACCGTATTTAGATCTCAAAACGTACTCACAAATTCAGTACAGCGGCTCTATTAACTATTCGAACAAAAAATGTGTTTTAATTGTAATATCCCAAAATAAGTGGTCTTCGGGTTGTTGAAATTGTCACTCAGTAAACAATCTGTCGAGCCCTAGTCAACTTGAAACTCGAAACAAATAAATCGAGTCTAGTCAAATCCATACTGACTTTATTGCGAGGCTTCAGTCTGAAAAGTCGTTTCTTTCGCAAACTGCTCAACGGTCAGAATATTCAAACATTTACATGCTCATTAAATAAAAATCTGATTAAACACTTAAGACTCCATTCTAAAATCTTAAATAGAAATTCAAAGTGCGACTTTGATAGACTCAAAGATACAAGTCCAACTCGTGGATAAATAGAACCGCCACAGTAATATACATTTTCATTGTGTTTTCAACAGAAAAAGAATGTCAAAGGTAGGCTACTCCCATATATGTTCAGATATTTACTAAAAGCAATGCACATTAAAATACTGTACAAAACTTGTCTCCCGGACACATCCATTACATACACGCGTCGGTGCTGTATTATAATAATAATAATGATGATGATAATAATAATAATAATAATAATAATAATCTACTCTATGACATGTTTCTGTTTCACAGGCTTTTGCCGCAACGTGTACTATAGCAGAAAAACGGTCTGAGAATAAACTTGGCATGGCTCCGGGTTTTAGTTTAAATTGCGATGACATATGAAGCACACGGGCAAACGAAAATTAGACGGCGTCAAACGGAAATAAAGTGCCTGCGTCCGGTTTTGAATCAAAGGCGGACAGTAATTTGAGCCACATGAAACTCAGTCATAAATGTAATAATGTTTTTGTTCCTTTCAAAAATAAGCCCAACGTTCCTTCCAGGGAAGGTTTCTGGTTGAAACGAGCAGTAATAAAAAATGAGTAACGTTAATACGATTGTTGTTAATAGTAAAGTCCCTAATCACAATTCATGCCAATTTTATACTCATTCCAAACATTTGGAACATTAAGTATAACACGTCATAAGATATGAAAAGTTGCCCCTGATTCAAAAAGGTTTTCGAATAATTTTTCAAACTAATTGAAAAACGCACACAAGCTTTACAAATCAAAATAACGTCAGAAATCATACAGAAGACCTGCCATTTTAAAGCGCGTGTAACATCTTCTGTGACCAGTTGGAAAAAAACTCTCCAAAATGATGAATTTCCTGAATTCGCCTCACTAGTCAGGTTTGTGGCCGGTAAATAAACGTACTTTACTAAATACATGAATAGCTCTCTTTCCAATACCTCATTCTAAAGAGTTGTTGTGTCCGTTCAATCCCACGTTTTGAATAGATTCACGAGGGTGCATCAGGTCAGGGGAATGACACGGAGGGCTACCGGGGGCACTGTGCTCGCTGTCGGTGTCGCTTCCCTTTTTTCCCCCGCTGCCTCCGGAGCCAGATTCTGCCGACCCTCCGGCGCTGTGAGTTTTAACGTGTTTACTGAGGTGGTCGCTGCGCATGAATCGCTTATTACACACCGGGCAGGCGAATCTCTTTTCGCCGGTGTGCGTGCGGAGATGTCGTTGGAGCTCGTCTGACCTAGTGAACCTTTTACCGCAAAACAACCAGTTGCACACAAAGGGTCTCTCTCCGGTGTGCCACCGTAAGTGCGCCTTTAAATGTGAGGTTTTGCCGTACACTTTTCCACACCCCGGGATATGACAGCTGTGCAGCCCTTTTCTCCGCAGACTCGCTCCCGCCGGCCCTAGTCTCTCCGCCTCCTGGCAGTTCGGACAGTCGCATGTGGCTCTACCTGAGTATCTTCGCGCCGACGACCGAGGGGACCCTGCGAGGGAGGCCGAGGGACCCCCGGTCAACATGGCTCCCCCCGCGCCGGATAAAGGAGATGGGCTGGAGTCAGTATAAGAGGCGGGCAGCACGGGCTTGAATCCGTCCATCAGGTGCTGACTGGTGGTCAAAAGATGCGGAGAAGCGCCAGTGCTAAAGGCAGCGTGACTCAGCCCAGAATAATCAGAGTTGTAGCCTCCCAGAGGAGAATGCAGCGACGACTGGAGTCCCCCGGAGTGCAAAGACGTCTGCAGCGCTGCCCCGTTGGGGTTCTGGACATCAATCCAACCCGCTCCCATGTCCCACCACGCCGAGGTTCCGCCGGTGCCAACATCCCCGGCGGGTATGCCCGGATGAGGAGACTTGAACCATGACTCATAAGGATGCGCAACGCTCATTCTCGGGTAGATACCCTGCAAACTGTCGACTGAGGTATGAACCTTGGAGATAAAAACCGGTTGGTGACTGGGCTCTTGGGAACTGTTGGTGACTGACGCTTGAAAAACAGAATATTCGTTTCCAAAGGGGGAGTTGGAAGAATTGCTGGATGTCAAGGAAAAGGCACTAGACCCGTTGGAGCCGTTCGCACCGAAGGAGTCCGCCAGACCAGCTCCGTTCCTGGAGGTCCCCGAGACGCCAAACGTGGAGTGGCTGGAGCCAAGATTACAACTGCTCGCGGCAGCTCTTTTCCACGGGTGAAAACCTTTCCCAAAAGACGAGGAACTATCCGAAATTGACGATGGCGAAGGGCTTGGACTCCCAATCTTGTTACAGGTAGCAGCTAACATGGCTAGAGGAGTCGATCCCAACCTCGGCTCTTCCTAAACAAAAAGAAACAAGACATCTGGTGATTTGCGTACCGAGCTAAGTCAGCGAACATTTCAATGTTTACTTTTAAAATAGACTAATACAGAATTCACCTACAGCCAGGAATCTTTCTCAGATTTAAATGTTACCATTTCACACTCAGATCAAGTGAACCCTCAGACCAGCCCGAGCAAGGCTATTAGCTTCTATCGAATATTTTTATCGGGTAAGTAAATTCAACTGCTGTTGTCTCACGTCACGCTAAGCGCACTTAAGTAACATACCTGTAGATCGGGATGAACAGGAAATCGCCAAAATGAAGATAAGTTGTACACTTAAAAGTTATCTTCAAAGATACTCGACTTCTTTTTACTAGTCAATGTATTTAGTTCAGGCGGTATATAGTGAAAAATTCAGTCTTGATTTTGTCACTAGAGTAGCTAACCCAGACTCGTTCTGTTTGACCCGCTTTCGTTAACATAATCAAGAGACTGACTTCCCTACTCTGAGCGAAGGTATTTTAATCCCCGCCACGGGATAATAAAAGAACTAATTAAACTAGCAAGAAAAGCCTTCGACTCACCCCTAGAAGTGAAGTTGCCATCACAAAAAGTGCCCTCCTTTGAGGATCTTTTTATGTTTATAAATGGGAGCACTCTTTTTTTAGAGGTGTGCAATACAATGATGTGTTCCGCCCATTCCACCACAATTGTAGGTCCTCTCCGGCTTTGAAGTGCCGCTGAGACACGGGCGACCAATCAGAAAGTCGCCATCTACACTATATGACACATTCTAGAGTGAGGTCATCAATAGACTTCAGACAAACTCCCCTCCCCCTCCACCATCCACTCCGTAAAAAATGGAGAAGTTAAAGTTAGTCGAACAGTACAGAAAAAAGTTATTATTTCTCAATGAAATAAATAATTTCCTGCCGTCTATTGTTGTAATATTTGTCTCTGTCAGTAGTACTGAAAATACTCGTTCAGCCTTTTTCTGCGAACGAACTTTGGAAAATGTATTAAAATTTCAACGTGCTCTATATACTTTTTTTAACAGTTTTAACTTAAAACGAAATTCTATATTCATTTATAAATAAAAAATAATTTAATTAATTTAAAATAAATGAAAACTTACCATGTGAAAATACAGTTACTCAAATTAGTTTTAATACGTAGAACCAAACCATTCGACTTGCTTCAGAAGACACATCGATAATATTTACTATACGCATCGCATGGTATCGTAAAAGCTTGTATATAAAAGTTTTAAACGAATGGCAAATTTTTAGTTTACTCGGTTTATAAAATGACTTTAATTTTATAATTACATTTTATACAATGGGTCGCATTGTTCTCTTTAAGAACTAAGCCCCTATTATGCTAAGCGAATTTTACAGTAATTGTATTCAATTAAGTTGCTTAAATCTTACATAAAAAATTGTATTGAGTTGGCATAAATTCTGATATAATCACGTTTTTGTCTTCCGACAGAAAATACTTTTAGTTCATTAAATTTATGTTGCCTCTTGTCTCTGGGTATAATTGACCGTTATTTTACTACAACGTTCCCCAAACATTACGCAACTATTTAACGTTTTTTGAGCGTGGTGTACGTGGAACGTTTGATCTGTTTATTTATTCTTGTGAAGAAAAATTACACCTTTATTATTATTAATGGCTTGTTATCATAACTAATATCTGAGTTCTTCGGAGGCATGTGGTTGGTAAATGAATGTCGTGTTTATTTGAGCTTGGATCGCGAATGTTGAGAAGGCGTGCCCGTCCGCCCTGGAGGAGGAAAGGGTGGGACAAGGGGGGGAGCGCCTTTTAACAAATAAAAATGAATTAACTTCGTCGCTTTGGCCGTCGAGGTTTAGTTTAAGTCACAAGTGATGTAGATATGTAACGTAATAGGCAAGCAAAAGCAGATTTGTTTGAACAATTTGCCTCAATGCAAGCGCAGCGGTTAAAAAAATCTTAACGTTTACGTATCTTTTAGGTATATTCAATTCAGTTAATTCGGCGGATAATAAATCAAACAAATGATTATTCTTGGCAAAAGATAACATTCACAATGGAGTGCATTATTGGGTTTTGTTGTTTAATTATTACATTTGAATAAACGTTTACTATCCACTTTTATGTGAACCAAAAGATGTTTAAAGATGAGTGAAAATTACAATCTTTATGAAGAAACTCAAGTTTAACGCTCTTGTTCAGTTATACACGGCTCAGCAATTTTTTAGATAGGCCTAACGAAAAGCTTAAACTCCAAGAACCGAGAAATACATGACTATTCGGCAGCAGGCCTACTTACTAGCAATATTTGAACCAACTGAAAATGCATCACGTATTAAATAAATTCGTTTGCTTCTTGGTTTTTCTAGCAGTGGTGACAGTGTAGTGTTTAAAGATAATTAAAGTTTTTTTTTTTTTTAAATCTGTGGACATGATCATACTGCAGGGGATAACATGTTGTTTTATTTTTATGACCACGTAACCCCGTGGCGCGAGCTCCTTCAGCGGTGCCTGGAATTCATTAGCATGCAGTGTGCAGGGACGGCATGCATTTCATTTGAATTTCAAATTTAATAAAGCGGGAGGTTTTAATCATCCGCGGTTTTATTTGTTTGATATTAACATGCTTATTGACCGGGCCTGTTGACCAGCTCGATCATTATAGGACAGCGGGGGAAAAAGTTAATTAAAACGACCGCGAATTCCTCACCGCGTCATCTGCCCCGTCCAAGTCGCCCGCTTTATGGCAAACACTGATGGATGAGCCGCCAGATTAATTTCACTGTTTCGTCGATTTGGACAACTGTATTTTTAAATATAATTTACACTGAAGTATTAACCGCAGGTCTGAAATGAACAAAAAACCCTAGTTATAGAGACGAAACCATGGCATTAAAGATATTAAAAAAACCTCAGAGACACTTTAAACCCAGTGAAAAACTGTAGATTACACCTTTTTTATCGAGCACTAGGTATTTCACGCTAAACATTAATTAAACCAGATTCCGTGTTTCAGAAATAAGTAAATAATAGAACTTTATCTAATGGTCATACAATGCATATACAATGAAAATGATCTGAGAATAAATTAGTCTCTACGTTTGTTTCCAAACTTGGCAAATATATACACACTTCACATTTTCCATTTAAGAACAGAATTTTAAAATAAAATTTTAGAATAGAATTTTAAATAAAAATGAAATAAAACCTTATAGCAATTACATAACTGTTGTTATGTGTGTGTGTGTGTGTGTGTGTGTGTGTGTGTGTGTGTGTATATATATACTGAAATGTTTCCAACAACTCTCTCTCTCTCTCTCTCTCTCTCTCTCTCTCTCTCTCTCTCTCTCTGACTATATATATAGTCAACGTTGCAAACCTTTCAACAATTAATTTACCAAAATACTTCACTATTATAATATGATATTTTTATATAAACTGTACTCAGCAGGTAGAAAGTTTCCCCATGGAATTAAAAATATTCTGCACATTGTGCCGCCGTTTTACTATTGTTTTGTTTTAACATTTTAACAAACTTTTTTTTTTTAAGAAGTCCATCTTTATACGGAATAAAAAAATACTTACTGTGATTTCCTCAACGCCAATGATTGACCCTCGTTATGTCGAAGAGAAGGTACCATAAAACGCCGCATCTCCTCCACACGGTCCACTGTTGCAACAGCACCCCTGGAAGATAAACGTTACTTTGGGAATTGTGTCGAATTACGCATAACCCAAGAGCAGCCCGGCTAATACTGGTGTAACCAAAACATGTGTTCAGGCTTTTCGACATGGGAATGTCTGGACACAGTTTAGCGGACTAGCCTTCAGTACTCTTATCTTAAAGCGACTATGCAAACGTTTTCTGTTTTGTTTTTAAAGTGAAAAAGGAATAGCATCATTTGTTTAATCTCGTATGCGGTTAATGGATTTACTGTTGGCTATTTATGGTATACACGCATAAAATTACAACCTTAATTCAAAAAAAGATTTGTTGTCAGTAAGGTGAATTATGTCGGCATCAACTACCAACAGTATAATCCCATTATAAATAGCCTACTATCTGAACGCTTAGCAGTTATTGGAAGTAAAAAAAAAAAAAAAGTGGCGCACAGGTTTCTCTTTTTCGCCTGACCCAACTGTAGGACCCGTATAAACCAAACAGAACAGATGTCCCCATTTAAAGCATGTATGGTGTATAGTGCCATCATGAAATCCATCTTAAAACCTGTTCCATTCGCTGCTATAATGACCGCGTTAGCATGGACCAATGGACACGAACAAAACGTGTTTAATATCGCGTGCTTTTGAATGATTCTGGACGAAGAAAAGAAAAGGAACTGGGCTCTGTCACCGGGAAATGGCTCGAGAATCCTTTTTCAAATATGGTAATTCACAAAGCAACTCAATAATCCGGAGGGCACTTATAAAAGCCCTCTGCAACGTAAACTGCCGCAATTACCTGCCACCGCAATTAGGCGACTATCATAGAGAAATTAGATCGCTCAGTGTAGCATGCAATAATGCGAATAATTTTGTAAGGAGAATGAAAAGCGAGACCCCGCGTTTCTGTACCAGTAAACAACACCCCGTGAAGAAAAGGGGTAAAACTTCAGGTCTATTATTAGAACCGAGGTCTAGGCGTCAACGCATTTAAACTGCAGGACGGGTTTAATTTCATCCTCTTTCTGCCTCATTTTGGTCGTCTTGTACAACCACAACTTCTTCCAAATAAATGTATTTACGGCTCCTTTCTATCGTTTATTAATTAACAAATTAAAAGCCAGATAAAATATATAGACAATAATAATGACAATTAATTTTAAACAGTAAAGTCTTCCCTCACAACCAAATGAAAATATATGATATATAGCGCAAACATAGACTAAGTTAAATTATTTTTGAGAGTGCACCAGCCGAATCGTCCGAAAACCGATCACGCATCGGTTGTAAACAACTAATCATTATAGCAGAAATGTGTTTATTTAAACTTAAATTTAGAAAAGGGTGACGGCTTAGTAACCTTTTGGGGGAAATTTGAATAAACTTTTTTGCCACAGTTTCTTTGTGTCTGAAAATCTGTATTGAAAAATTCTGTGGGCCTACCAAATGGGCCACGGATCGATATCACATACAGCATTCTCCCCAACGCCTATTGCAACACTTTCTTTAATTCCCACCGAGATCGTTTCGCCCTACAGCTTCCAGCAGGGTGAGACTTAAATAAAAAGTTGAATCTTTATCATTTAAAATAGATTTTTTAAAACAAATCATCGACATCTAATTCTTTTTCATTTACGTTTCAAAATAAAGTAATACATGTTGTTTGTTTTTTTCAAACCCGTTTATGTTTATAAGTATTATTGATTGAAATTAATCGAAAGATTTATTAATGATCCATATGTGGATCTTAATGCATACTGTTGAATTTTGATATAGAATTCAAGTCATGATGTAATGAGCACACAAAAGAGTCCGATTTCAAAGCAAA
>JAOVYW010000040.1:890387-901083 GCA_025775045.1 Hiodon tergisus
CACACACTAAATAACTCTGTTCTACGGACTGAGCACACACTGAAAACTCTGTTCTACAGACTGAGCACACACTGAAAACTCTGTTCTACAGACTGAGCTCACACAACGCTGTCTCAAGAACACACGGCACTCAGACGGCCCTCACACTCCAAACGCCATCCCACAGACCCACTGTGCCTAAGTAGTGCAGTAAAGGGAATGCCTTGACGGGCCGGACCGATCAATATTCACAAGCTATTCCAGCCAATGGGGGAAGTGACTAAAACACATAGGTTTCAGAGATGGGCGATCAATAGAAGGGAATTATTATTCATGCCCATTTTTCCCCCTGAAAAGATGGTTAGTGTTGGCATTGTGTGAGTGCGGGGTCCGTCCCCTGACTGGCCTGAATACAGCTCGAAACTGTAGCAAGCCGCAGTGGGCCTCAACCTTCATTTCAATGTGGCTTTATGTCCCTGTCAGTCTCCCCAGACCCTGAAAGACTGTTTAAATGGTTAGGTATATCATTGCCAAAAGGGGCTAAAGACTTCTGTCTGTATTCGGAGGGAGAATCCTGCCCTTTCTCCACAGCGTGCCCCCCCTCTTCAGACAGCTGTTGAAATCTCGCCCAACTTTTCATATGGATATGTATGTTAATGACAGGCGGCGGAGTGAGGACATCGACGGGCCGGGGGCCCGGGGCCCGAGTGCTGGTGCGTCTCCCCCGGTCCGGCCACAAAAGGAGCCACAGAAAAGGGGTCGCCGCTGCCGGGATCGTACTTTTGTGTTCCAGAATTAGTTCTGCAAGCAGTGAAAGTGATCTTTTCTGCACGTCGGTGGGGGGAGGACGATTTGGGCCGGTGGCTCTGACCGAGCTTATTAGGACAAGGGTCTGCTCGAGGAGATAATTGACTGGCACGGACCCCCCACCATCCACCCAACGCCGTCCCGTCTGTCACAACAGACGCACTGCTCTCACTGCTGTTAAAAAAAAAAAAAAAAAAACTCAACGCAGACGCCTTTCTTTTCTTTTTTGTTGTTGTTATGAAATGTTTTCTGTAAGCATTTACACGGCAATGAGTGCAGTGTGCGACGTTGAAGGCTCCTCTTCTTCACTTCCTGTTTGCCCATTATTAACATAGCTGCATTCCACTCACTGGGACTCACTTATAAAGCCACAGAAAGCCAGTGGCTGTCAGGGATCCTGGGGTGGGGATCAAGGGTTCGACTAATTTCATTAACAGGTGAAGAATTTGAGTGACAGTTTACCATCGCTGTGCAACAATGCTGTTCCCGTTTTTGCCGGCAGTGCGTAGGCCGGTTGGTGAGTGCGTATGAGAGTGTACACTTTATCAGTTTGTTTGCGTGCATCTCTGTGCCCGTTGACAATTAAGCCCTTCAGTCTTTTCCCTGACACGCTACATGTCATGCAACTCTACCTTTTAATGCTAAAGATTATTGCTCTCAGGTATCTGTTTCTTTGCTTTGTACAGTCAATTTTGCACCTGTGGGAAAAAAAAAAAAAACTTTTACAAATAATCTTATTTTATAATTTTTCATTTCATTTTTTTTTTCCCACAAATGTTTTTTTGTTTTTTGGGGGTTTGTTGGTGTTGAAAATGTGCGGGGGAAAAGAAAACTGAATGAATGTGTAGGTTTTTATTTTCCTCCGAGAAGCCAGCCTAAGATCTGTGGTCAGCAGCCACACAGTACTCAGGCTAATGGCTGTTTCTCTGCCTTTTTGTTAAATTGACTGGAAAATGCTGTTTTAATTTTTATGTTAATTTAAATGGACCAATTGTTAATATATTCCGAAAGCAAAGTACCACAATGAAATGGGAAGTCGTATTTAATGAGCGGGATTCGGTTACCGGGCTCGGTTGTGAATTTTTGGGTAGTTTTTGAAAGTCGCTCAGAAAATAAGGAGCACGGTTTCCCGTTTGCTTTTGCGTGCAGGGGATCGCATGCTCGCGTGTTAGCGTTTTTGGCGACTGGGTGGGGTCACTCCCGCTGTCAGTGAAAGCTGGGGAAACAGGGACTCTGAAGAGAGAGATCGCGCCCCTCCAAAGTCTGAACGCAGAGCCCACAAATCCGTGTCTTAAATTTAAGCAACGGACCCCTCTGTGAGTGGATCATCGAATTATCTGCTAAATTTAGCACGGTGAGTTCCGCATTAGCGGCAATGCGATAAGACTGAAATGGGAGCACCAATGCAGGGTGACCACGGCTCACAGGTCCAGGCAGAAGGCCAAAGAGACCCTGGCCCCAGCACAACAATTGCTGCGCATTTTACGAGCAAAAGAATTTTGTCAAGCTGCTAAACGGAGAATTGGCCACGGTCCCCCCGCCCTCGCAGTCGACTATAGAAATTAGCCCTGCGTTTTTCAGCTCTCACACATGGATACACACGCTTGCATGGGCACAAGGAAGAAAAAAAATCCCCTTTCTTCTGTCAGCATTCCTGGCCCACAATGGCTAGATTAGTGACTGTGAGGGCTCCCTCGGGGGCCAGCATTGAGGCGCAGAATGCCCCCCGGCAGGAACAGCTGGTTGGGGTTAATGGCTACTGAACCTCCCAGCCGGAACTCTTTCCCCTGGGAAGGAGGCAGGCCTCTGGGGTGCGGGGGAGCCCCCAGAACAGAGCGGGGGTCACTCAGAAGGAGAGCGTGGGCCTGGTTCGGGGGGGGGGGGGGTGTGGTTTGAGGCTTCGTTGGACCCCCAAACCCGACAGCGTGCCCCTGAACTGGGCAGAGGAAAGGAAAAAGAAACAGCAGAAAAGAAAATAATTAGCATGGGTGTATATTTGCCGCCCACTTCTGATGGGCAGGAGCCAGCAGCCGTCACACAGGCCAACACACTGTGGGGAACTATGGGATTGGGGACCGTAAGGCAAAACCAGGGGGAAAAAAATGTATTGGACCTTTAACCAGGGAAAGCAGAGCAGCAGCTGAATCCTTGTGCAGGGATAAAACATTACTTATCCAGCTTTATAGCCTGTTCCTGTATGAAAGCTGCAGCAGCGGTCACTCTGAACGGCGCATTATGTAACGTTATATAACTGTCGCGTGCTGTAACACTATTCACCTGCCGGCTAATAAAAAAGACCGATACCAGCAGAAATCGGGGTCTTCGGGTGCTGTGATAACATTTTGTGTTAACAAAAGCCGCTAATTGCTGCAGGTTTTTAATCAGCGATTAGCAGTTTAATAGCGTAATTATTAGTGCATTATTATTCGCCTAATGGGCCACTGTAGGGAAAAGTATGTGACACGTGCTGGGTAGTTTTCTCACAGGTAATAAAAAGCAGGGGTGTAATTGTACTTAAGTGTAATTAACAATTATCTGGATAACATATTTCCTGTTGTGACCCCACTGAAATTTTTTTGTTTACATTTTAAATTGAATTATCACAATTATAACAAATGCTGTTTGTTCTGTTACGTTTTGGGGTTTTTCCTCAAATAACTGAGCATTGTGAAAAAAAATTTTTTTTTTCGGTTGTGTTTATCCAGATGTAATAACCAGATTTGGTAACCATTCCAATTGGTCAAAAAAAAAAAAAAAGATCAGATATTTAACTTATTTAGGCTTAAGTGGGGACTTCATGCCAAATCTGTTGATTACAATCAAGAGCAATGAGCCTTCTAGGTGTTGCTATGTGAGTGTTAATGTGCATTTAATGTACTGAATTTGTGAAGGTCAGAAATGGGCCTGTTACAACAGTTATTAGATTCTTATCAGAATGTTCCCCTCTTCAGTGTCCCAGGTTGTAGCAACATGTCACGGTTTGGGTCTCTATCTGAGTCCAGCATCATCATTAAAGAGGTGTCTCTCCTTGTGAAAGGGTGCCCTGATTAGTATCTACTGCTGGTGACAGCCAAAAAAACAGAGAGTCTTCTGATGCTGCTAAGCGCAATGCCACCCCTCCCGTCAGCTCCCGGTGTTATTGGTGTCACCCATGTGTCCTTACTTTGAGTGACCCCGCCAGAGATGAGCCCAGGAGACACCCTGCAGATGTTCGCTTCATCTCGCTCTCCAGCCCCCAGGGTGTGCCGCGGGGAACCCCGGTGCCCCAGCCGCCATTAGCCGCCTGATTATGATAGCGACGGGCTGTAATCTTTAATCGACTCTGACACCTGATTTGCCCCGTTACAAATCCCCTCTCGCAGACGGTGGCGTTGGCGGCGCTTGATGCGGAGTGATTGGAATGGAATGAAAGATTAGCTCGGGGGACCAGGCTCTGGGGACGCCTGGCCTCTGCTCCCGCACTGTGATTACAGCCATGAAGACAAGCGCTTCGGTGGAGCCGTCCGCCCGGGTGGAGGAGATTACATTAGCATAGCGCCTCTCCACTGATCGCGTTTCTGAGTACACACGCACATTAGGCCTCTCTCTCCAAACCACAAGCATCCTCAAGTCAAGAATTACAACGCATTCAAGGCAACTTATTTCCTCTCGATACCCTGAAAATTACACCTGACAGATGGTGACAGTTTTAAAGCCAATGTCGTATCTCTGAATGCAAAACGTTGCAGATCTGCACTTGTGTTTCCTTTCCGTCTACAAACATGACAAAACAAAACTACCACTGGCCTGGCCCACTGTATTATTACCTCGTATGGAATTTGAGAGCATTTTTAAGCATCCACGGAACATTTCCCGGCAGTCACACTGTCCATTTTCTCTGGAATCAAAGGCGAAGTGCAATATAAACGGGACACTGGCTTAATACATGATAAGAAGTTCACATTTGGACAGAGGTGCATTTTTATAAATTGTTACATTCCAAAGGATCTGTGAATTCTTCTTTATTATAAAAGCAAATGATTAGTTTTTCATTGCCTGATTTGAGTTTAATAATAGGTGACCTCGAACGCCTTCCTATACCTGTTATCCGAGGCACCTGTTACTGCGGCTAAATTATCCAATTTGTTTCCTGGGGAGCAAACTCGCACAGTGTTTTCGGGAGTGTTTTATGTCAGGGTTGGCCTCAGTGTGCGACACGCCACGCTCCTGTGGAAAGTTGCTTGTTTTTACAAGTCCGAGCCCAGAACAGAAACACCTGCACACCTAACCCTAACCCCACCTCTGAATCACCGTCATGCCCTGGCGCCAGCACTCTGACGCAACTGCTGCGCTCCCGCCACAAACATTCTCGTCATGTGATGCGTCAGACTGAAGGAGCCACACGCTAATCACAGTTGCTGCTGTAAATCACCGCCGGCTCTTGCCTAGGGCCAATGACAGGGATACAGACAAACAAAAAGAAACAGCACTTGATGAGTGTATACGACATCCTCGAACCCTGGGAACACGTTAACCGGAAGGCCATTCACATTGTTAACTAAGAAGCCCAGGAAAGTTATGTCAAAGTTATGCATCAGATATTTAATTTGGTTTTTCTGTCACGCAACGATATAGTTGGTTGCGTTGTAGCTTTTAGTCAGGCGGATTACCAAATGGGTCCTTTTTTAATGTGCAGTTCAGGGATTCAATATGAATTATTTGAGTAATAAGAGAAGTTTCTGGGACGAAATTCACAGGTGATTCTTTCCTTTCCCCACACTTTCCTTAATCTATGATTCCAGATTCCAGTTTTGTTGACCTAAATTATCAGTATTGTAACAATGACCATTATGGGGTTTTTTCCCCCCCTATTGACTTCTTGTCCTTGGTCAGGAGCGGAGTTGTTAAAGGAAAGCTCTCTGCCAGTTCAGATGGAGCCTGACTGAGCTACACGTGGAGTGTGGGTTTTCTTCCTTTGGAGTTTTACGTCCACCCTTCTGTGGGAGTGCCTTTCCCCCGATAAAAAAGACGCTCTGTCTTTTCTCCGTTAAATAAAACTGTTACCATTTTCCCCCAAACTGCCGGCAACATTGTGAAGTTATGGATTTTTTGTCATGTTTGTTGGGTCTTATTGATGGCGTAAGAATGTAAAAGTAGCCCGCGACCTGGCTGTGAAGATCGGGATTTATTACCCAGGATCCCTTGAACAATTTCATCAAAAGCCCATTCCGCCGTGACATTTTTCCTGCCATAAATCAGAGATGGGGGGGACCCATTGGTGGACAGTGGCGAGAGATAGATGAGTGAGAGGGGCAGGGGTCAGCACCGATTCTTCAGCGCCGCAAACTGTCAGCCGCGTCTGACCGTTCCTCCAGGTTTATGAATGGCTCTTTTACCAACTAGAGGTGTTTTTAATTTGGCGACACACGCTTGGAGGAAAAGAAAAAAAGACATATATCTCAACAGTTAGGTCCTGCTTATGAAATTACAACATTTCTGCAGGATGAGTGTAGCACTTGCCATCATGCATTTGTTTACAGTGGCAGACCAGGTAGGGAGGAACCAAAGCCAGGCTTTACAGCTCATGAAAACGAAAATACTCACTCTCCAGGACTCGCTCCCAAATCGATGGAGGTTTAAATCATTCCCTTTGTTAGTCAGTCCCAATCTAGTCAAACTACTACAACTACATGGCATGGCCAAAAGCATGTGGACACCTGCTCATCAAACTTCTCATTCAACAATTATGGAGCTGGTCCGCCTTTGCTGCTGTAACAGCCGCTACTCTTCCGGGAAGGCTTTCCACCAGAAGTTGGAACAGTGCTGTGGGGACTTGATTCCATTCAGCCACATTAGTGATGTTGGGCCCAGTCCGCAGTTGGGGTTCCCAAAGGTGTTAGATTGGGTTGAGGTCAGGGCTCTCTGCAGCCCAGCCAACTTTTTCCACACCGATCTCTGAAAACCTTTTCTGTGCAGACCTCACTTTGTGCACAGGGGTATTGTCATGCTGAAACAGAATCGTCTAGAATGCCACTGTATGCTGCAGTGCAGGAAAACAGCCCCAGACCATTATTCCTACTCTACCAAACTTCCAACTCTACCAAACTTTACAGTAAGAAACATTCATTCGGGCAGGTAGCATTCTACTAGCATTCGCTAAACCCAGATCTGGCAGACTGCCAGATGGCGATTCATCACTCCAGAGAATGCGTTTCCACTGCACCAGATTTTACAGTGGAAAATCCTCCCAGAAGAGTGGAGGCTCTTTTAGCTGCAAAGAGGGGACTAACTCCATATTAATGCCCATGATTCTGAATTCTGTAGATCCTGTTGATCTTGTGGGAATTTTTTCTTCCTGACACCCAGCAGTGTGGCAGAAAACACAGCTGTATAATGCGATATGGCACCTTTACCATGTGACTTACCGACATAGTTGTGGTTATGAGTGTGCCCGCAGAATTTTAAATGCTTGCGTAACGTTGCTTTGGCTTTTTTCATTCTGTTAGACGTGTAGAAAATAATCAGGACAACTAAAATAGGGTGCCCAACTCCTGTCTGTCAACAAGGTCATCACTGGAGTGGTGCCATAATGCTGACTGCTGCCCGTCACAGGAAATCAATGAGGGTCCTATCTGTTGATTGCTGTCCGACACAGCCTCTGTCACGCCGGGAGTGCCAGAACCTCTTTAATATTGAAATGAACCAATCAGGGGTTTTAACTCTGTCCTCCCGGTGTGACTTGGGAAACGTCACTAATCAGACCAGAGAGTGCATTAATCATCAGTACCATCGCTAGCATCTGGGCGTTGCAGGAAAACGACCCTTTTGATTGATTCTTATTGATTAGGGAAAGGAAAAGGGCCTTTGGCTCGTCTGGTGTGAAGAGGTATCCTGTTTTAAACTCATCTAAATGTAGCGCTGCCGCACGTGAAGAAATTTAAATGTAGCGCCAAGCCACAAGTCATAGTAATAGCAGAGGACGTGCACAAACATTACGCTGTGATAGAAACGTGAGCATCTTTTCAAATTCCCATCTCCTTATTGCTGCGTCAACAGTTCCAGGTCAAGAGATTTTTAGGTTAATATGTCATCCGTTCATTTGTTCTGCTTTCATTTCTCAGCATCTGCGGTCGCATTTGTGACGGTGTCTAGCCACGTGTGGTTTGAGCACACCCTCTGCCATCCGGCGTGTCTGAATGCCATCGCTCCGAGCGCACTGCGCGCAAAGCCCGGGACCAAACGTTGTGACCTTGTGGGTCGTTCTTCATTCACAGCCCTGACATCTGGGTGATCATTGCCGGAATATTCCACCTGTGTGTGGCTGCCTGTTTATTAACACTCACACACAGGTACTCAGGCACGTACCCACAAAGGTACTCACACACATACTCACGCACGTACCCACACAGGTACTCACTCACATACTCACGCACGTACCCACACAGGTACTCACACACATGCTCACGCACGTACCCACACATGTACTCACACAAGTACTCACGCACGTACCCACACAGGTACTCACACACATACTCACACAAATATCCACTCACACAGGTCTTCGCACACATGCATATTCACACACATGCTGACACACAAACACACGTACTCGACATGACAATACAACCATACGTTCACACACACATTCGCTAAGATAAAGACATGCAAAACCCCTACACCAGCACACACACGCATGCACTGATATAAAAAGACTACACACACTCATATGAAGGTGCACACACACGCACTCCCGTGGGGCAGCGAGGATGGGAGGGTTACCTGCACCCCCCCCCCCCCATTCTAAAGCCATTTGATTTATTACTCCGGTATGTTTGAAGTGGGACAAGGGTCATTCACTCAACTACCTTCCCTCTGATAATCACACTGAGATTGCCGCTCCCAGCCAGAGGGGGCTGTTTGGCGTGGCGATGACCCACCTGCTCCGCTGAGAGTCAGGCGCACACGTGGACCTGTGACTCGAGCCTGAGAACGTGCTCCTCACACAGGGTTTACATCTCATGGAAGTCAATGGTGAAACGATACATTTTTAAAGGCATAAAGAGACAAACTGCTGAAGAAAAATGCCTTACTTATTATCAGGATCTGTGGAAATAAGAAGACTTTTCCTCTCAAACCCAAATCAGTCTATAAAATCAAAATATATTCACATATAAGTAGGCAAAATCTCTAAACCTCGTTAATCCCAGGTCTTTATTTAATTGCTCAAACATGGTTTAACATTGAATCCCAGCTCTTAAATACCACAGTTTCAAATAGCTTACTTCTAACTGATGGATGCACTCGTACTGATCAAGACTTTTATGTTTTAAGTTATAAGTTAAGTTATTGCAACAAAATTTCTGCAAGAGGAAGCAAGGGTTTGCAGACATCCAGCCAGGTAACAAAGGGGCGTGAATAAAAACCCGTCCCGAGTTGTTTTATACAACTCTCCATCAGGCATGAAGGCCTCAGCACATGATTACCTTGCAGTAGCCCTTGGCTAGTGAGTAAATCACATGCACGCACCCAGACAGACAGAGGAGGAACTGGCGTCAGGGATATTTCTTTTCTCTGGGGCTTGCTGGGCAAGCCAAATCTTGTAAGCCACTTAGCAACAGGTTCCTTCTTATCTTTTTATTTTATTTTTATCTCCAGCGATGTTTATGATGCTAGGTACCAAGCACTTAAAAACCCAGTAAATGGCCCTTCCTGGGCTCCCTGGGACAGATTCAGTCACTGCCAGCATCTTCTTCAAAGCCTCTGTTTGAACACACCAGCACATTAAAATCTACTTAATTTCCCTGTTTCATCTTCTTGCAGACCTTTTCATTAGAGAGCGGTAGCACAACCGAGCCAAAATGAGATGCGAGAAGCTAAGATCAGACAACGTCGCCGGCATGAAAGTGAGGCTTGTTGCCGTCTGACGGCAGTCCTCCAAGCGCAGATGAGCGTAAACATGGACACTTTGGATAAAACTAAAGCTGAAAAAGACTTGCACTTCAGATCATTCAGACGCCAAAAGTTCCCTGTAAGCAAAGCAAGCTTGCTCTAATGCAGAAAGATTACATCCTTTCAGTGTGAATAGGAAGGAAGGTCACAGGGTTAATTACTGATTACCAAAAGCAACTCTGGGTTTTAAATTCACTGGACAAGAGCAGAAGGCGCTCTATATCTAAAGAGACACAGCTCATGGACTCCTAGCATTTGTGGAGGCTCTCCGGTGACGTTGGTTAAGATGTTGTTTTGTGTCTTGGTCTGTCGAGAGTCAGGTGTCATGATTGTTTTTGAAATAATGTTTTCTCAAAACGTTCTGCAATATGTTCGGTGCTCATTCATATTTAGTGACACATTTCATACAATCAGTCAAATCAATCCACTGTCTTTGAGTGAGCTTCACACGGGGGCTGCTCTGTGAATTGGACTCAATCAGAGGCTGCTGAGTGTCAGCCCCCACAACCCCCCCGACCCCCCCAGCCCTGGTGAGAGTGGCCACGGGCTAATGGCACAGCCGAAATTACACGAGGAGGTGAAGGGTGGTGATTGTGGAGAGAGGGAGAGGGGAGTCTCAGTGCATCAGGCGGTGACAGCTGCTCAGGGGTTATTACAGGAAGCACTGTCAAAAAGGCTGGAGCCAGCCTAGGTCTCACACTTGCTCCGAGGTGACCCGACTTCCTCGCCCGAGTTGTAGTATCTCCCGTGGGTCAACTGTTAGGACACAGATCCCAGAGAACTGGAGGGGTTAGGTTCCCCTGTAAGGACACTGATCCTGCAGAACTGGAGGGGTTAGGTTGCCCTGTAAGGACACTGATTCTGCAGAACTGGAGGGAATGGGTTGCCCTGTAAGGACACTGATTCTGCAGAACTGGAGGGAATGGGTTGCCCTGTAAGGACACTGATCCCACAGAACTGGAGGGAATGGGTTGCCCTGTAA
>JAOVYW010000040.1:907143-919603 GCA_025775045.1 Hiodon tergisus
CAGTTTTCTCAAGTTCCCCGGAATAAGAGACACTCTCACGCATTCAACGGCTTACACAAGCAATTGCTGCAAATGGGAAACCTGTCTTAAACCGGGGCAATGTCTAGCACTGAACGAAGCCATCCCGCTATCGGTTTTCCAACATCAATAAACCACACTTATCTGGTCGTGGTGGTGGTGTGGCTAAACTGTATGATTCGGAACTAGGTTTTATGTTGAAACCAGAAATGTATTTATTTTCTAGCTCAGATCTACTCTGTGAAACAAATACAGACACACAGCTTTATCTGTCCGTGAACACAGGGGAGGACCAGCATTTTACCAAGTTAGAATCTTGTCAGCAAGCAAGTAAAACGCTGGCTGACATCAAACTTTTTGCTGTTAAATTCTGGGATCATAGTCCTCGGCCCTAAAAACTGTAACAGTACGACAAATCATGAGGAGTTTTGATGGCTATCTAGTGCCCCCCCCCCACTTGGCCTTTCAAAGACCTTTGGGCAACAGTTGACCCAGATCTGAATACCATGTTAAAAATACTACAATAGCAGCATATGTTTTAGTTTTTTTCTATTGCTAAAATCCTGAATTTTAGACTCCATCTAAAGGATACAGAAAAACGTGTCCATGCTTTTGTGACACGTAGACTGGACTGTTGTAATTCCCTGCTTTCAGGCTGTGACAAAACTTGTGCGGAACCTGCCACTTGGATGTTAACCAAAGCGACAACAAAAAATTTCATATTAAACCAGTCTTAGCATCACTTCACTGGTTACAGATAGAGCACAGTGCTGTCTTCAGTGTGTTGCTTCTCTCTTTTAAAGCATTAAATGATCTTAGTATTTAAAAGACCTCCTAGTCCCAAGAGTGGCAAAAGCTAAATCGGATAGTAGTGCCTTTTCAAACGGGACCCCTTGAGTATGGAACAGTTTTAAAAAAACTTGGTCTGGGAATCTGACTCAGTTCTGTTCAATTAATCTTTTTGCCACCTTGAGTGCCGAGATGGAGGGTGGAATTTGGCCATAGAATCCTCAGGTGCGAAGAGCTTTCCATGCTGCCACCTTTCTCTCAGTAGGGTTACCCTCGCTGGTCTGGCTGTGCTCCTAGCAGATTGGGAAAGACTTTTGCCACCTTCACGGCTATATTTACTATTTCCATGCATCTCAACATATTATCGCTTTTTTTTTAAATGCTGCTATAGTTTATTCCTGCGGAGGCTACGTAACTGTCATACAAACGCTGAATTAATATTCGCCACCTCCCCTTGTTGGTCCGCTTATAACTATTTTCTGCTCTCGGGTTTTTCCAGGAATTGGAGATGTGCGCAGTGGCCAATCCGAAGTGACTCCCACAAAGTACTGAAGCTGTTCATCTAAACAGCTCCTCGCAGTTTGCTTTATTCTGTATGTTTCTACTGTTATGTCATTTTCCAGTTCTCTCAACTGCCTGTGGGGCTAGGGAATCATTTCCCACTTTTCCCGTTTGACACTGGCTGTTCTGGTTTTTCGATTCGCTCTGGAAAATTCATTTTTTTCGACAAATTCTGTTTGTAAAAATGTGCTACAACAAATAAAATTTGATTGATTTATTGAATCACATCCTCTCAAATCTCTGCACCTCATATGTATCACGCTGATGCTCTATAACATAAAGGTTAAATTATTTATAGTGGTAAGGAGTGTTTAACAACCAGATATTTTGTATCAATGTCAAAATACAGGTTAACGTGACTCGAAGCTATTCCAAAAATATTAGCATGTAAAGACGGCCAGTGAAACGTCTTCCAAGTTCCTGGCAGATAGGTTGTCAAACGTTGTCTGTTTTTAAAACGGTTTGTAGTTAACACTGCACAATGCTATTTACTTAATCAATGTCGAAAATATGTTAATCCGTAAATGGATATACGACATTTATTTAAAATACTGTAACGATACTAAAGCCCTTACAAAAGTGAAACCTTTTACTTCTATTTCGGGAGATCAGATTTGGAATCCCGCCGTGGCAGGTGCGTAAAGTGTAATAACCTACAAGGATAGTAATTAGTCTGTAATTTAACAAACTTCACAAATGAATATGTTTGTTGAAAACTAACCCGCATACGAATGCTATTCCCGTTAAAGAGATAAGGTGCTGGAAACCAACAAACTATTGCCAATCAAAAGTAATATATTTCTACTTCCTATCACAATATTATATTTACGTGGGTTTGAAAACTAATTCAGTTTAACTTATATTACCGGTATGAATTCGCGTGCATGGTGGCTTCCAAATTCCAATTAGTGGCGAATACAATTGGATTTGTATAATTCCGGTTTGATTTGTCAAGTGGCCGTCATCCTTAGGTGGGATCAACCATGGCACCAGATGTGTGCATATTAAAACTTTACAGAGGGTTTCTCCACAACGAGCTTCCAATAACACTGAGCTACTCGCACAGTGAATATAAGTAACCTTGAGTTTAAACAACGTCTTCTGTCAGACCACGGAATCGCGCGTTTTGTAACTGCGTGATAAGTGCACGCGTGAAACATGCCGCGGACCCGGGTAAGGACACTAAAAACCTTCGAATAAACTTGATTAATATTTGTTTCCCATTTTGCATGTAGAGACAGTGCCCTTTGTGTTTTCGACGACAAACCGCCTGCGCTACATCTCGAAAACAATTAAAAAGAAGAAGAAAAAAATAACCGTGGCAGGGAAACACGTAACATCAATTCGCTTCATTTGCTTGACGTTCCTATCAACAGCGACCTGCATAATTTACCATTTTACCCATTAACACAGTTGGATATTTACTGAGGTGATTCAAGTATCACGGCCACAACAGCTGTGCCGCGCTTGGGATCTAAACCCGCAAGATTCTGCAAGTCCTATAAACCACCATACCATCTAATATTGATATTAAATAAGGTGGAAAACGTCTGGAAATATAAGGTGGAAACGTCCTGCCTTGTCACTTATGGTAACTGTGTAAATGTTTACTATGTCTTTGAAATGGTTAACTCTCGTGTTTTTAAAAGCGCTTTTTCGACTTTTTACACACAAATCACAAAAGGATTAATCATGAAAATAAAACTTCAGTAAATCTGGTTTTGCCTGCCAGACAACCGCTCACACGAGATCTGAACTAGGAGTAGCCGCACGGGGGCAAGACTGATTGACAGCGGCATTATGCTGTGGTTTTGCTGCACTTCATTTGCCGGTGATGCCGTCTTTTTCTTCGGTGGCCGACGGCATTATGACCACAAGGGCACTACCAGTCTCTGTGAAGGATTATTAAGTGGGATTAACCTGCCCTTCAGACACAAGTGGCCAGCCAGCCCCCGAGTGGTTCCCGCGGTTATCCCTGGGGCCTGGTCTCTGCCAGCCTCCTCTCGACAAACAGTCCCAAATCCTGGTGAACAAACAATCACCTCAGTGTCAGCGCATCGGTCTCCGCCCTGCTCCCCGCGTCCCCGGCCGCCCTTGAGTTGCTGTTTGATTGTTTTTAGTAGATGTAGATAATAATTACGCTGTCTCTGCTCGAGGAGGCCACCTGGGAATCGAAAGACACAGGGGGTCAAAACCCCTGGTATTTAGTATGATCCCTGACAGCCGCTGTGTGGCTTTTAGTCGGGGCATTAATGTGTCACAAAGCGCCTCTGTATCAAATATGCTTAACAGGTGGGTATGCTTCAAGATCCTAGTACCAATATTTTTCGCGATTAAAAATACATTTTTCGTTTGAAATGTAGGCTACGCGCGCCCTACATACGCTTTTGGTTTTTGTATACCTGCGTGTTCCACTGCCAAATCACTTCACGTGGTGTGTTCTTCTCAGAATAATGTCGGAAAGAAGATGTTTGTCCAAGAATCACCTGCCGTCTCGTTTGTTGCCAATTTTTACCGTTTTAAAATTAAACGCCAATTATCCCACGTCAGTGTTTTAGATTATGGGTGTTATGGGTGTGTTATCATTGCCGCTTTGTAGACGTTCGGTTAACACCCAGTTGATGGCTTTGACAACATTTTAAAATCATTCAGTAAAATTAGTAAAACGGAGAAAACGAGCACGGACAGGAAAGACTACAATAGTATTCGAGATAAATGTAAAACGTTATCCGGGGTGCTGTTACACGTTTGGTTTCAAGAATCTTGTTCAGTAAGAAAAACATAAATACAATCTCAAAAAAAGTGTACGTAATTAAATATTCCAAACTGTCAGGTTTTATTTGAGGAACGGAGAAGGTTCCGAAGGCAAATAGACCTAAGAACAGTTCCTCCGAACTATAAATAATATACTGATAATATTAATAATATTGAGAATACGGCGCTGTCTTCTTGGTTTACACGCGACTCGCAGCCTCCTACTCAGTTGATGTTTTACTTTATGGGAATCTTTCCACACTCTCGTAGGATTGAAAACTATTAAGGCCTCAGCGGTAAACTGACGCAAATCTAGATTACGGATATAAAGCGATATGGGTATTATTCAGGATAAAATAATCATTAAAACTGGATGGGACGAATAGCAAAGGAGAGCGCCGCCTAACATTATTTCGTGGTTTTATTTGCAGTGGGGTATTTTAATATTCAAAATCATGCGCTGAATCAATAATAATAATAATAATAATAATAATAATAATAATAATAATCTACAGCTTTTATTGTTAGGTCTTATTATTATTATTGTTAATTATTATTATCATACTATTATTAATCAAATCCTACGCGAACATGTATTATTAAATGGAATATTCTCTGCCTTTATTTGTTAACATTAAATGATAAAAATGTAAAGATTTGGAACACGTGCTTTATGTCCTAAATAAGAAGGAAAATTTTATTTTCTACGCAGAAGGTAGGTGTAAATAAGACAGGTCCATGTGCGTAAAACGGTAATTCAGCAGATTACATTTATCGTGTTTTTAAATTGTATTTTTTCTTAATTGATTTTTTGTGATACTGTTGTAGCATCTAGTTTGTTATTGTTGTTCGATGGAGAGACAGTGAAAACACAATCTTCACCAAATTTTGTAAAAGGTCGTTTGTTTCACTCTTAAGTAAAGACGTGTTTATTCTCGTCAGTCATGCAACGCTGAACTGTGAGAAACAGCGGAGTGCCCTCTTCAGGTCGTCAGCGGTGTTGTCCTGGTTGAACAGTAGAATTTATGGGTTGCTATATAATTGGTGCCTGACGCAGTTCCAAAAGGCTGTCTTATTAACTTGTATGACTCTTTTTGTATTTATCTTGTATAGAAAATGTCTTTTCATTCAAATTCTTCCGAGCATTGAATAATAATTATCTAAAATATGAAATTAATTTTCTATGAAGTTGAACGTTATGGCGAAGTTATGTAACTATGAACGAATCAATTCTTTCGATTTTCTAAAGGAATTAGGGTCTTTAGCTTCCTAAATAAAGGGCCAATCACAACACATGTCTAGAAGGAAACATGCAACCTTTCGCCGTGTTTGTGTGAGCATTTCACGGACATTTGTATAAGTGGCACTTGATACACATAGTTTAGCATCTCAATAACACTATCAACACTTCCGGGAAATGGAACTTAATCGTCTCTTGCACATCAGTTAAGTGGCGTTTAAGGGGTTTGAATTATATCAAATGCGGACGATAGCTTATTAGTATCAGCGGATGATGAGTAGCGGCAGCTGCAGGAGTAGACGAACCCACTGTATGCTGAATCATTGACAATGTTCGTGCTTTTTTTGGCCACTTGAGGGCATTGTTGCGGTACGGACTTGATCACAGAGTTCTTGCTCAAAATAATTTTTTATCAGATTAATATCGCGTTTTTCAATTTTTACGAAAATAAACGATTGTATTTAAGACATATAATTATTTAACGTAACCTGTCTCATACAAGAACAAATATAACCACGGTATTATTTTACAGTTACAGTAACAGTTTTAAGTAACCTTTACAAGGGGTGTTTTTTTACTCGTTATTTTCTTTCATACGAACAAATAACTAAGCGTGCAACCTGTTCTATTTTCACGGGAAATTACTGGGATTTTCAAGGTAATGTAAATTATAAAAAGAGAATCAAAGACGTTGTCATAGCTCATAAAGTTTCAGTTCCTACTGTGACACCCGAACTGCGTTATTTAAACGCGTATTTTTCTCGCGGGCAACCTTGCTCGTCTTCAACGATCCTGGGAACGTCTTTCAAAAGCTTACAAAGAACAGATCAGTGAAAAATAGACATGGACTTTTAGACTTGGGCTGTGTAAAAAGTATTAACCATTAAAATGTATTTTAAAGTATTTTAAACCGTGTCACCGTTGCCATGTTCCGTTAACCAGGTAAAGCTTCCTGCGTTCTTAAAGTTATTCACTGATATAACATCTACACCTGTCCTCCATGAGTCTGTTGCTTAGCAACATTCTCAGACCAGGGACCGCGTGGGGGAGGGGTGGTTTCCAATTATATTGCCAGCTCAACATTGATCCCCAGTTCACAGGTTTACACGTGGGCTGGAGTTGTAACGAAGGTGCGAGTTAAAATAACACAGTACAAATGCCCCAAGAGTTAATTATCTGCTGTTCATTCAAAGACCACGTGTTCTTGTAATTATTGTGGTTTGTTGCTATGGTTTCATCAAGATCGCAAAATAAAGCCATATACCCTAGCTTTGAAATATAACATGCACCTCGTCTATTCTAAAAAAAAAAAAAGCTCTCAATTGTTTATGATAACCATGAATTCATTATTATTAATTTAGTCCTGTATAGTTATCCAGCCAGCGGTTATGTCGATTTCCTTGTGTCGTGCGTTTAGAGGGCCGATAAGTGGCAGCGAATATGTGTTCTACGGAATTGTGCGGGACAAACAAAGCGAATGGAGCCCCTTTTAGAAGTTTTTTTTTTTTTTAATAATACGAGCCTCTCCAAATTTTATGGCCACGAATTTTAGTTTGACGTCATATATTTCCCTTGGAATTTTTCAGTGTACTTGAACAACTAATTGTTACATATTAAAATACAAACATACGGTGAATAAATCAAGCTAATTTAGGTGTTAAGGTTTTTCCTTTACGTAAGTTCAAAGACTTTTTTTTCCTAATAATGTTAATCAAATCATTTTTGGGGAAATTTAATTTATATTCCAGACTGGAAAGGTACAGTTAATACGACTAATCAAAATCGTATAAATTGTTTAGTCAAAGTCATTCTGAACTCCGGACTACCAGTAATTATGTGTCGGCAGGTGCGAAGATAGTTACAAAGGCATTGACAGCAGCTTGTGTAACCGATCTGCTACTGCAGTTTTCTGCTCTGGTCTCCTGTGTTGGTCTTTCTGGCTCAAGGGTGTTAAACCAATACCCACGTGTGGTCCTAAAAAACATCAAAATGCACAATGCATCTTTAACTTCACTTAACCTCCGGCTCAAACATCTTCAGGATTGATTCCCGTGGTAAACCAAACTCTCCAAACTATCCCAACATCCACCTTGGTCTGGCATAAAACAGACTAACACTGGATAATGTCTGTGTATATGATTCTCCCGGGACTAACTGCATATTAACTCCAGGCAGCCTGCACCTTGGGTGTCAAGAGGCCATGACCCCCCCCCACAATGTAATGTACCATATTCAAATTTTACCGTCTGACCTAGATCATGGCCCTAATTCTGCTATTTTTGGTGTGCATGTGGTTTCCCCCCCACAGGGAAAACTACGCCTCTGGCATCGTTGTCATTTTCTGTACCTAGCAGAGAACAACTCGGCCATTCTAGCACCACCAATGTTTCCAACAAGAACTCCTAATAGCGACATTAAACCATATCTCTGTTGATGTCGCTGAACAGAGAAACAGGAAGTGACATGCCAGACAGCGCTTACCACATGCTTTTGCTTCCTGCACGCTTTGACATGGTCTTTGGTTAAAAAACCAGAGACGATGAAGTGCGGGAGGTTAGTAGGCGAACAGGCACCAGCAGAATCCACTGAAATGCAACCCACAAATATTCTGACCGATTGCTTCTGAGAAGATCCTGGCTCACTTAACAGGACTCTCACAGCTTCAAAACTGAACCCGCTATGTCAGGTACCCTGGTCAAAATAAAAACATTGTACATTTATTTTTTAACATACTTTGATTTTCCTGGGTTTTAAACTTACAACCTGCTGGTTACACAGTCTGACAGCAGAGACAACCAGTATCAGTTATTTATGAATTTCTGGCCATATTTATCTAAAAAATTATAAGAAAATCAGCTGCTACCATTTCATTTTTCAACACCAATGAATAACCGATTCATATACAGCACCTTACTTTAAAATAATCTTATCTGACGGAAAGGCATAAACTACATTAGGATTTAAACCTCTCTCAACATCGGTCATAAAATAAGGATGCAAATAGTAGTAGGTTCAATCCGTTTAACTAGAACAACTCTGCAAAGGCAGCGACGAACCGTCGTCGTAGAGAACGTGGACATTGTTATTCCCCATCTAATTTATATTACTGACATTTTATACGACGACAGAAACATTTCAGCACAGATGAAATTGCCAAAACAGAACAACGTTAGACACTGAATACAACAATTAGAGATAACTGCTTCCAAACCACCTCACTTATACACCTCCGCCTCATTTCTCTGTACACGCAACTCGGAGGAAACGGTTAAAACCTCACTACGTGCTTAAAAGTATGTGGCTGAAAACAACTCCAAACCACACATTTACCATGCTACAAGAGAGACAGAACACGTCTTCTCTTGTTGCTACTTGCCCAACCCCCACATAACGGTTACCGCCCTTTTCTTTTCCAGTCAACCTAGCATGTTTGTCACAAACGTTCAACACCTCACAAAATGCAGACTGGGAGTTGTAGTTGTATTTTCAATAAAAACAGTTTAAAAATTGACCAATACTGAAATACAACTCCCATATCAACCCTCGAAATGGAAATATCTAAAAAAAAAATTATCCAATCTGAATATAGGGGAGGGACGTCCGCCTGATAAAACCATAGAAATACTTTCTTATTACAATATAGCAGAGGTAAATGTACTGATATTATGTAGCTTTGTGTATATAAAAACAGTTAATATAACCGATTGCATGATTAATTGCATCGACGGCTGTCATGAGCTTTGCGGACTTATATATCTAGATAGTGGGCGTCAAACGGCGTTGACGTTTGTCAGATGTTTAAATATAAATGGGTTGGTCTTCAGATAAAGAAAAGCTATTGAAACTTCGACTGGATACAAATTGGCAATATTCGTTAAAAGGAATAAAATCAGACGAACGCAACTGTGCTAGGAGCGCTTTTCTTGCCTGGAAGGGGACGAGGCCGGATACGATATCTGCTCCGTTATTTGAGGGGGTTTGATTGTGCGCTACATTGGTACCGCCCTTCCTGACGGGAGGATCCCTCATCAGAAAGAGAAACCTTAGCGGTCGGAGGAGCTACGCCACAGCCTAGCGGTAGCCATTCGTGGAAAAATAGGCCGTCCTTCTCCGGGCTTCAGCCAGCCTCTGATTCCATACCGTCCGGCCTTTTTTTCTTAAACAACTCCTCTCCGGTTTTATTAATGCAGGATGAGTGGTACGTTACCCCCTCCCATCCGTCTCCACCCCTTCTTTCTGCTTTTTGCTAGTTAACCACCCTCTTCAAATTTTAAATAATACTAATTTTTTTCTCTCCAATATTGGCCTGCATGTGCAATATCTGAAAGAGACAGCCTCTTTCGGGGTGTCAACCTTTACATTTGATCTATTGGGTCGGGTTTGGGACCACTCGTGATTCTTTTTAAACTATTATCATTTCATTCATTGATTGATCGACGTTCTTTAAATTCCCCCCCCCCCCAAGATTAACTGACTATATTGTGACCACTGTTGTTCCACTTGAACTTTTTCTTTCCAGATAAAAAGAATGAAACGATGGCGACGGACGAAGGAGACCCTTCTGGTGATGATTATAGTAATAAAGGCAAAACTTCTCAGGTAAAGAAATAATCAGATCTTCATATCGACGTTCGTGCAATCAAAATTTGACTTCCTGCTTTTGTCTAGGCTATAGGAATCAACACGCCGTGGCGTGACATGGAACACGACCGAATATAGTTTTAACTATATTGTAGAAGCAAACTACATATTGCATATCCATTTTGCTCTAGACAGAAACCTCCATGCGGACTGCATAGTGTAACAGAACAAATAACTGGAATTCCAAGCGACATTCGACTGTTTGGTTATTGTGTAAAACACGAACTGCTATCTGACATCAGTAATTATCGTCTGTTGACTAAGCTAAAATATATTAACACGCATGCATACGAAGAAACGGCATAGGTTTTGAAAGTGAAATAACTGGTTATCCACAAAATTATTTTCGGAAAAGCTGCTTTTTCATTCCTCGCTGAAGAAATGTTATTCACACACCCACTCTCTTCCTGTAAACCCGCCCACATTTGCCGTGTGTGTTTCTCTCTGCGCGGATAGGATGCACAGCCTTCGCCCCTCGCTCTGCTCGCTGCCACATGCAGTAAGATCGGCGGAGTCTCCGGCGACAACCAAGTGGCGGGACAGCAACAGTTCATCATCGACCCGAGACAGGGACTGGTACAGCTCCAAAGCCAAGACCAGCACCTTGAGCTATCCACGCAGCTTGCAGGCAACGGGTGGCAGATAGTCGCCGCGTCACCCGCTGTATCGAAGGATAATAATATAAACCAGACCGGAGTTACAGTCGCGACCAGCATCGCGAACAGCGGCAATGACGGCACCCCAAGCAAGAAAGCTAAATCGGTCGGTGTAAACAATGCGGCGACCGGGCTCCAACAGCAGCAGTTCCAAATCGTTCAAGTGCAGAACATGCCCAATCCCACCGGAAACATTCAGTATCAAGTAATACCGCACATTCAGACTGCGGACGGCCAGCACATCCAGATAAGCCCAGCTAACCCCGCTGCGGTGAACGTGCAGCCGGATCAAATACAGCTCATTCCGAGCGGGAATAATCAGGTTATCCTCGCCACCGCTAATAGGACTGCCTCTGCTAACATCGTTACCCAGAATGTGGGGAACCAGGCAGTTCCTCTTCAGATCCGACCGGGGATGTCTTTCCCTTTGCAACTGCAGACAGTTCCAGGCGCTCAGGCTCAGATGGTGACCACGTTGCCCATTAACATAGGCGGAGTTACCGTGGCTTTGCCGGTGATCAACAATGTGGCGGCTGGGGGAGGATCTGTCCAGCTGGTTCAGCCTACCGACAGCGGGGTTTCAAACGGCAGCCAAATGCTGTCCACGCCCATCTCAATCGCAGTGAGCACCACCGCAGAATCCCCTGGCAGTGACTCCCTGGTTGTGACTTCCCCGGACAGCGGGCACTTCACTTCCACCGCTCCTGCTTCTGGCTCCGCGGCCCGGGGTGCTCAGGCCACCGACGCGGACGCTCAGGCCAACGGACTGCAGACTGCGCAGGACCAGCAGGTGCAGATGGTGGGACAGCCCATCCTGCAGCAGATACAGGTTCATCAGCCCCAACAGCAGCTGCTCCAGGGCCTCCCGCAACAGGCCATACAGCTGCAGACCCTCTCTCAGCTGCAGGCTCTGCAGAGCCCGACGCAGGTCCTCATCCGTGCCCCCACCCTGACCCCCTCTGGTCAGCTCAGCTGGCAGACGGTACAGGTACAGAACATCCAAAACCTCCCTAACGTGACGGTACAGAGCACGGGGGTTTCCCAGCAGCTTACCTTTGCCCCCGTGACCTCCAACGCCGGCGGGGGTGGTTTCGCCCAGATCGCCCCCATTACGCTTGGCGGGACGCCAATCACTCTGAACGCCGCTCAGCTTACCTCCGGGCCTGCCATTCAGACCCTGAACATTGCCAGCTTGGGAGCGGCTGGTGTTCAGATGCAGGGAGTCCCTGTGGCCATTACGGGGGTCCAAGGTAAGGCGGTCGTGCCCTCGTTAAGTGGCCTTTCTCGTTATTGACCCATGTTCCCAAAAGGCTTATGTTTAAGTGACATACACAGTACCAGCCCAAACTCCGGGTTGCCAGGTTTGGAAGTTCAGCTCCACACTTTTCAGCATGAGTGACATTGGATGCTCTGCCGTGGTTTGGATCGCCTTCACAGCCTGGAAGTGCTCGGGTTCACATGGTGCTTTTGGGTTCAGTGTCTTATTAGCCCATGTCCTTCTGTCTGTGTCTCTCTGTCTCTCTGTTTGCAAGGTCTCCCATCTTATTGTCTGTGTTTGTGTGAACGCTATCCCGGGGCTTAGTAAAAATGAGGAAGTCTGTGTTTGTGACCCCTATCCCGGGGCTTAGTAAAAATGAGGAAGTCTGTGTTTGTGTGACCGCTATCCCGGGGCTTAGTAAAAATGAGGAAGTCTGTGTTTGTGTGACCGCTATCCCGGGGCTTAGTAAAAATGAGGAAGTCTGTGTTTGTGTGAACGCTATCCCGGGGCTTAGTAAAAATGAGGAAGTCTGTGTTTGTGTGA